>PKRV01000173.1:3591928-3649236 GCA_003709505.1 Hyphantria cunea | reverse complement strand
ATATATATATATTGGAAATCAATGCTTAGCTTTCTTTCTCTCTTTCGTTTTCTACTCGGTTGTAACTAAAAATTGCGATAGCGTATATATGAAATTGAGCTGATATTTTAAATACGTAAATTCCACGACACCCTACTAATAGAACCTGCACTTGAGTATTTTGACAGTACTCTTAAACTAACTTTGTTAAGTCAACATTGATTTAAGTCAGTGAAGTAAAAAAGAACTGTCAAGGTCCCAAATCTCAGAATTCAGAGGTCAAACGTTGTCCTCACCCTAAATTGTAAACTCTGATTAGATTTGTTACCCTGTTCCGGGTAGTGTGTTAGAATCGTAGCCCAGGACAGTAGTGTAATTGAATTTTTCCAAGTCATTGGCCATGAATATTTCTCATGGCAGTTTTATAAGCCACCTCTTTTATTCACTTTTATAGTTCGCGGATGTGATGCGTGGAATATAAAAATCGAAATGGATTCATTTTTTATAAATGTTCTACTCACCTAATTTGCACTTTTTCGTTTTTTATATTGATGTGTGGTGATGGTGTTTTGGGTTAGTGTTTTAATTTTAAACTCAAAGTTTTACTTCACGGTGAGACTGAACCAAATATACTATAATACATAATATCTAAAAAACTGAAATATAAGACAATATACGTATGTACATCCTACTAATGTTATAAATTAAACTCTGTCTACTACGTTTACGAATTGAAAAAGTTACTAAGAAAATTGTGTTCTATTCTCACTTATAACTAATATTATTTTTACTTAATAACTTAAATTATACTTGTCTACATACTGAATTATATGAAATCTATATATGCCATAAATCAATGGTTTTACTGTTTTAGCAAATGGTTTTGATGCACAGAATTGTCATCTAGCATTAGACATCTTTAGGCTTCCTTAAATTATACTGGAACACGATTAACAATATATTTTGGCTAGAACCGAAATCTGTTGTAAGATTGATAAAGGCAAGCACTGATTGAAAACCTTGAGGGGTTAAGTTAGTAGTTATTTACCTACAAACGAAAATATGAACTACAAATATAGTTTATTTCGATTACAAACAAAGAAATATTATTACAGCAAACAGGTAAACGAGACTACAGATTTAAGATTGTCTTTTTCTTGCAATCGTCCGTTTATATGTTCATATTATAAATATTAACATAAATTTATTTTTAGTTTGTAATAAATTGTTAAGAAACAAAAAAGTTATTGTGTATGTGTGGCATGAAAGCTTATCTTTAAATATATTTTTTAAATATGTTTACATCCAAATATTAATTTCTTTTAAAGTATCCGATTAGCCTCAGTCTCGTGATTTGAGTTCACCTTTTGATAGAATACTCAGAAATAATGGTCTAGCCTGACCCTCGTCAGCAAGCCTATTTAATCGTGTAAGCCTTGTTTGTACATCCATTGATAATGCGTATCCTCTAAACTGTCAAAAGGTTAAGCTGGAAATTTATAATATCTCTACATTTACTGTTTCTACAGTTATTGGTTATATACGCACAAACAAGCTAATAAATACTGGGCATTGACAATGTAATCAATCAACCATTAACAGTGTATATTCTCTCAACTGTCAAAGGGTTAAGCCGAAAATTTGTTATATCTCTACGTTTACTGTTTCTGTAGGTATTGTGATATACGCACAATCAAGTTAAGCTAATAAATACTGGGCATTGACAATGTAGTGAATAAGAGTGCGATACAATAATTCTAATTTTATTAAGAAATATTATTAAACTGAAATAAACAGAAAGGAAATTAATTATTCTTATAACAAGTTAGATATGCCTGACAAGATGTGTGAAAATATTGTAAAATAGATAATACTTTTGAAGTGATTTATCACGTACAGAGCGATCGCGATTAATGGTGGTGGAAATATTGAAAGAGGTATATTCATGGGCGTACCGAGGGTAGGGGCAGCTGTACCACGCTCTTTCTACCAACACGCAAGCAGCCCTGCCTCTCAGCCCTCACTCGGAACCTTAATCGGTGGCCACCTCAGTCCGCGTACTCCACATTTCTACGACAACATTATTGACTCTAGTCGAGCCACTTTGAGTGCCGTGAAGATCAGGTCATCGAAGTATTCCAACTGAGGAGTCAAATTCGGAGAGTAATACGTCTAAGGATATTTTTGGGATTATTTGAATGTAATATACAGTTTTTATTTGTTAAGAAAAATAAAAATGTCCTAGTATTTATTGACCTTGGGAGAAACAAAATTAGCCTATCATACTTAAGAATTGATTTAGCGACTTAACTCCACGTCACACAAGTAGGTACTTATAGTCTTATACCAAAACTACTATGTGACAAATGGTTGCATTATGCCTACACTTCTTAAATATTTGTTAACAAATTGAGTGCTATCTAAATTTTATGTACTATGACACACTTTTTGGATAATTTAATGGAATACTTGGTGTCGACATATCAAGTGAAGTCTAGTTTCACGGTTATTTGGAGGGTAAGACTAAACTGGCCTCAAATAAGCTTGGCATTCTCAACAGATTGAGACGGTATTGCACTCTGACCTACTGTCTTTTACTTTGTAAGGCGCAGGTTAGGTCTTATATGGAATACTGTTCTTATTACTGCCCAGAACCAGCTTCTGCATCTGGACCGCGTCCAACGAAGTGCAACTCGAATCGGTGATTGCCAAGATGTTTGAAATCGGTTAGACTCTAGCGCTGCGTAGTGATATGGTCTCATTATACATTCTATTGCTTTTACTATGAGAAGTGCTCCGAGGAATTGTTTGAACCAATCCCTGC
This sequence comes from Hyphantria cunea, assembly GCA_003709505.1. NCBI lineage: Eukaryota > Metazoa > Arthropoda > Insecta > Lepidoptera > Erebidae > Hyphantria > Hyphantria cunea. The sequence goes on along the minus strand of PKRV01000173.1, from coordinate 3,646,433 downwards.
CGCCTCTTTCCGCCATCGTTCTAATCGAAAAAGTTTCAACCCCATCATTTAGATGGTTGGCAGTCTACAACTGTGCGCTTTTATAGAAACTTTCTGCCTCGCATAACAAAACTGTCCATGGGCGGCGGTAATCGCTTAACGTCAGGTGGTCTGTTTGCCGCTTATCACGTAAGATATATTTGAATAGCGGAGTTAATACAAGTAGCTGAATCATTTTACCCGAAAGTGAAGACATCTCTATAAATTGAACTTTCAAATGCTTTATTCAACAGCTACAATTGAAAGATAACAAATCAGCTCAACCAGATATAAAAAACGTGGTTAAGTGGTAATAAATAGGCTCTATTCGCTCTGCGTATATGCATAGAACAATTGTTGACGCTATGTACGATTCTTTCACGGAAGACATTTGATTTGAAACCTTTTCTCTGAAGACTCTCTAAACTTACTTTTAAGATAACTTTTCTATATCTTAAGAATTTAAATAAATAAAGTGGGTGCGTATGTTTGTAATATTAAAATGACCTCATTATTTCCAATTGTTGTTTGTCAGCTTCCGCTAATCTTTGAAACGGCTGTACCGATTTTCATAGGATTTTCACAGGCAGATGTCTAATAATGTAAGGAGTAAATTAGTCTAAAGTACATCATTAGCCTTACTTTTTAAGACTAGCTTCGCCCCACGGCGTTACTCGCGGCTATAACAATTATAGTGGGGAACACCGCAGGGCTCAGCTTGTCAATTATAACAACCAGATTGCACCCCCCCGGCCTAAAACTTTGGTACGCCCATATAGTAATACAGACATTTACACCTATAGAAGTACACCTATAGTAATACAGACATTTACACCTTCCTGTATATATCTAGATTACTACTGACAAAAAACTATATCAGTAAATTAATATGTAATAAAACCGCCCAAATCGATACAAAGTGGAGCACAAAGTCTGATTTGTATGTGGCCTTTAAACTAAACTAAAAATAAATTAAACTAAAGTAAAAATTTATTGAAATATTAGTTGACACAAAAATAAAAAAACAAGTAGTGGCAAATTATAATAATAGTGCTGTAGATATAAATTAATAATTATTTTGCCATAATAAGTCTTAAATTGCTATCCACGACAAAACCAAGTTACGTATGAAAAGTGATTTTGTTCGTTCACGTTCAAAGGTTTTAGAATGTAAGCGGATTTGATGGAGGATTAACAAAAAGAAGCAAAGATACAAAATAAGCACCATATTTTTTGTTATAGCAATTGATTTTTGAAATATATGATAGGTTGTAATATAAATAAAATACAAGGATAAAGTAAATCAACTCTCAATAATCTCTACTCTCAACTTTCTCTAATAAATTAATTAATGCAGTTTTCTATGCAAACTGTATTTCTTCCGAGAAGTTACAAAAATACAGAACTAGGGTCAGTATAAATATACAAAAATTATAGTATACGACCTTAATTCTTTATTCAGTCTAATATTTTGAAGGTATTGAAATTTATGAAAATTATTATATATATTAATGAAAAAAAATCAAACATCAACATTAATACCTACAGTTGATATGTTAGACTTATGATCAAGTAGTTGTGTAAACTCGTTCTAACTAAAATATTTCATAATAATGTTACTACGGCATGTCAAATATTTGGATTAGTACTATCAGTATATATTACATAGAAAATTCAAAAAAATACGCGGATGGAGGAGTACGAAATATCGCACACACATAGCTTATATAGAGAAGGAGTGCTGAATGCTATTTTTTAAAAATTATGCATCTACTACATTAAAATAACACTCCACACACTATCATATATATGACACACACATACAGAAATATGCATACACACGAATGTGTTTGTCAAAGTCAAAGTAAGAAGATGATGATTTTATGTCTATACTGTCGTACTGAATATCAAAAGAAGCCATAATGAATCTTTGATTAAAGAGGTATGTGTGAGGTGGTGTGTGAACTTAAAAAAATTAAGAATTATTGTCGCATTTCAACCTTTGGGTGACTAGTTCTAATAAATATGTTCGGTATTATATATACCTATTTCTAATTTTTAAAGGGTGCCTATATCGCAGGTCATGATGTTATTAAACATTCCAATCTTCTCTATCTCTCATGCACCATAGCTTGTTTATTCAAATATTATTTAAAACGAATGTCTATTATATTAACATAAAGTTATAAGTAACACATGTGCCTAAAAAATGAAAAAAAAAACGTTTTAGACATGAGATATGCGAATGTTATTAAAGTTGCTAACATTAATTTGTTGAATCTGTGATTTCTTAAGTTCCTGTTCCGGACTTCTTAAGCAAATGTTGTTCGCGTAATAAATAAAAAAAGAAATTATATAAATGAGCTTTTTTTAACAAATGCATAAGGTAAGTCACGCTAGGAGGGTAAAATAAAAATAGCTTGTATTTTCCATCAGCACGTTGCTTCTACTGTGAATAACCAAACAGACCTGTTCAAGTAGAATTTAATCAAGTTAGACACGCGACCTCTCACGCGAGGCTTTCCTCGTTTCAAGCAATTATCATGTCAATTTTATAGAGATTGTGTTTTTGTCTACCTGCACTAATGTTTTAGTTTTTTTTTACTACACTTTATCCATCTCTTTATATTATGATAATTTTATTAGAATATATGTAATTTTAAATACACAATATACATCTAAGCAAACAAATCTAGAAATAAGTTTTGTTGAAGGTACAAGAGAAAAATATTCAAAAGACAGAAAGGTTTTTATTTTATTGAGGATAACTAGTATGTTATTTTTATGAATGCAATAATACGTTATGTTTCAAGACAACAGTGTTTCATATTTCAAATTACAGCAAGTTTCGAGTTACAACAAAAATATAAGGTTACTAGTATCAAACATATTTAATTATGTAGTTTTATATATTTCAAGAGGATAAATATTTTTTTTTACTTTCAAAGACAATTTTATTAAATTAATATATAATATACATATTTTTTATTAATGTTTATAAAATACACGTGCACACTCACTCCCGCGTACAAATACACCCATATGCAGACATCGAGAGGTTCACTTCACACTTTTCTTTTTGTTCTTCTTATTTTAGATTTATTAAACTTTTTTTTATAATAAATACTAGTGAAGTTGAAATTCATGTGTAGAATGGTACCGTTAGCCGAAATATAATTTCTACCTAGTTTGCCAATGGAGGTTATCTCATATTCGATTTATGACTTAAACTAGTTTTAAGTAGAACAGATTGTATTTTTTTCTTTTTCGTGCTTGTATCTAAGTAATAAATGTTATTATTGGAACACCGATGAAATAAGAAAAACAAACTCAAATACTCCATATCAATCCATCGCAGTCAAGGCACCGTTTTTGTTTTAAACGTCTCAAAAAGGTGTCTCACAGATTTAGTGCTCAGCCAATTCTACTGTTAGTACGATGTGTTTATTAAACGGTTTGGTAATGATTGAGGCCATAATTTGTTCTAGTTTTAAGCTGTTATGAGGCCTATGTCCATCAGTGGACTGCAGTAGGCTGATGATGACGATGATGTTATATTAAATAGCATTTATCAGTCATATTCTGTTTTATTAGTGATAGTACCGTGGTTTGGGTAATAAAAAATATCTAACTTCGATTTCAAAACCATGTTTATGATGGACGACATGAAAAAATAAATAATTCGATCATTTTTGTAATCTTCAACTAAGTAGAAGTACAGTATTGTAGCTTCAATGACTCACCATAGGCTACAAAAAGCTACGCTTATTTCGTAATAATCATACGTATATAAAGTGACTGCTTTTCTAAAGAATAGATTTATAGCTATATTTTTATCGCCCGAGTTATTCCAAAAATATTTCATATATTTACATTATCCAACTGCGTGAATACCCTTTAAGCTCTCTTCGAATCAGGGGAGAGGAGATTGGACTCCTGTACCCTGATTCATTCCATCAAACAAAATATTGCTTATTACTGGCTTACTGTGGTACAACTCCACTCGACCCATTTGTGTCAAATAATGGCGTTCCCATTATAATCTAAAATGTGACCTAGTTTCGCCAGTAAACTTGAAGGCATTCATACCCAATCTGTCCCCAATTGAATTACCCGTATCCATACTTAATATAAAAAAATTGAAAGTAACTTTTTCTGGCTGTCTGTTACAATTTCACGGTTAAATACTTTGATTTTCAAGGAAGCAGATACGCTACTTTTTACCACAACAACCGAAATATAACGACGTAGCCACGCGCTAAAGTTATTTAAGTATATATTACTATACTGTGGCGACTTCTACATACAGTGCAACAGAAACATATTACAGCGCCGCAATTACGGAGTAACGATCCTGCATGGCGCAATAGAAGTTCTCACGCCGGTAAGCATATATACAACATCCCAACATTAACCGTTGGGCAGTGGCCCGCCAGGTATGATCACCTCGCCTGGTTGGAGGATCCTTCCTTTGTATTGGAGGGACATGTGACCCGTTCCTCCACAATACAATACGAAGATGTACCAAAATTTCTCAAGAAATTCTCATTTATATGAATATAGCAGGCGTCACCTATTTCTGAATTGAATCTTGGTAAGTAGTGGTAAATAAAGGTATTTCAACAGTCGTTCTCTGCTTCATGGGTAGTCGTACTAAAACTCTAAAATATTTTGTAAAAGATCATAGCGGTGTATTTCCATAAACATCATAAATCACTATAATATTTACAAGTAAAAGTACCATTTTTTTCCTTTATAGCAGTGTAATCGATATTTGGTCTGCAACTGAGTTTATGAAAACTTGCAATATCTTTCAAGTTTGCTCAATTTACAATTATATTCAAATTTTTACACTATTAACTTTGAAAGAAACAGTTTTAGTGAATTTTATTATATTGTTCACAATCTCATCTTTTTTTCTCAATTATGAAGAAAAATATAACATATGGACATGCAGTTATTTTTTTAAAGATCTCTCATCTAATTACTGAACTAAACTATTTCGCATTATCATTATTGTCATTGCTTCAGTAGTATAACTAGTATTAGTTAACCAAATATACTGTATTAGTCTTAAAAAAAACTGTATTTTTAACTAGAAAACTAGTTATATATTTGTCTCTGAATAAATTATATCATCATCATTGGCTCGTTGCAGTCTACTCCTGAACATTGGGCTTTTTTTACGTGTAGAAACTCCTTGGGCCTTCACCCCACCAGGGTTTGCGGCGGGGCAGCGTGTCGGAATCGAACTGACTAAAACCACACGGTGTGCCACTCTGCGCCTGAGACGGGAGGGATCCGAGAACCGCTTTTTTATGGATATTACATCCGGACCCTTTCAACGCCTGCCTGCACTGAAGCGGGCACCGTCTGAAGGTAAAAACTTTCAATTTAGGCGACGTACGGCACACGCGAAACGTCGTCCACTCGCAGCTGGCCTGTGAAGCGGATGGAAGCGGAAACCCGTCCCGACCATCCGCGGCCACACTTAGGCGCTAATAGTTGCGCCTCCGCAGCCCAGTTCGCCGGCGACGGATCGGGTCCGAGTGGAAATCGTCCTCCCAGGCCTTCTCCGCCGCCTCCTTCTGTGAGATGACTTCCTCGCAGAAGTTCGTGACCGCAGTAAATCTGCTCTCGCCACCGGCCATAGAGCGTACCACGGCCGGTAGCGAGAGATCTCCTCCAATGACTGCAGTGAGGGCCCGACGCTGCAGCACCCTAGCGGGGTACGCCGCCAGCGTGTGCTGGACCGAGTCCTCACTGCAGTCGCAGTGGTGGCAGGCGGGACTCAATTCTCTCCTGGCGACCAAGTGCAGGTACNCATAGAGCGTACCACGGCCGGTAGCGAGAGATCTCCTCCAATGACTGCAGTGAGGGCCCGACGCTGCAGCACCCTAGCGGGGTACGCCGCCAGCGTGTGCTGGACCGAGTCCTCACTGCAGTCGCAGTGGTGGCAGGCGGGACTCAATTCTCTCCTGGCGACCAAGTGCAGGTACTTCCAGAAGCAGCTATGCCCGGAAAGCATCAGCGTCAGTCGGAAGGAAAGGGTCCCGTGCTGCCACCCTGGTGCCACCTCCACGGTGGTGAAGCCAGCACGTAGAACCTCTAGCCGCGACGAGCACCGAACCATCGTGGCTTGACGGCCGGCTTCGTGTCACGCGCGTACCTCTTCGGGTGGAGGGCGAACGCCACTCTCTGCTCGGAATTCAGCCACCCGTCGATAAACTTCGACGAACACTTCCGTCTCCAAATCCTAAGGGGGTGTAACGCCAAGGCGCACGCCACCTCGGTCGACACGATGCGGTATCCGCGTATGGCTCTGAATGCCCATACCCTGTAAGGGCGCCAAAGGCGCTCCTTATTCTGGACGGCCAGAGCCGACACCCACAACGGTGCGCCGTACAGCGCCATCGACTGGATATCCCTCCTGGAAGTTCGCCCCCCGGGCTGTGACCAATGTGTCATCGGCGTAATAAATTACGCCCAGCCTGGAAGAGGTGACGCTCTCGAAGGACCCAGTCGTACCCCACGTTCCACAGGAGGGGTCCTAGGGTTGACCCCTGGGGAACGCCGCATGACATGGGTCGCCGTCTCAAGGCGTCCTCTCGATCTGCTGAACATAGGCCTCTCCCAAGGAAGACCAGAGAGCCCGGTTTGTTGCTTTTTACATCCAGTCGCTGACAGCCCTCCTGTGCAAGCCGTCCCGCCATCTGGTCAGAAGACGTTCCACACTATGTTTGCCAAGAGGCGGTCTTAACTCCAGAACGCACTTATTCCAGCGATTTTTAGTTCTGCAACATATGTGACCTTCCCATTGCTACTTCAACTTACTAACTTTCTAGAGCTATATCGGTCAACTTTTTTCTCTGACGAATTTCTTTGTTGCAAATTTTGTCCTTCAGAGATACTCCAAGCATAGCTCTCTCCATGGCACGTTATGGATTAGTGCCACAGTCAATGTCCACGTCTCGGCGCCGTACGGCATTACATGGAAGACGCACTGGTTGAATACTTTCATCTTTATGCTCTGTGGTATGTCCCACAAAAATATGTGATTTTTCTTCCTAAATGCTGCTCAGCCCGATTGAATCCTTCAATCGGCTTTCTTCTTCAGTTTGTGTCTACTTAACTGCGTAAGTTGCCCAAGAGAGGTATATTCCTTGGCAACTTCGAGAGTCGTGCCATTATTGATTATTTGTCCCGAAACGAACCGGACATTGTACTTAACCTTAAGGCTCATCCGGAGACCAATTCGTTGACATCGTAGATATCCAGGTAAGTCTGTATCTGGCAATACTGCCCTGGTTCCATCCTCTGTGTTGGCGTAAGTGCCGTCATCCTATTTAGGATCCTAGAAGATAGGTCATCCTTGGTTAGGATGTGCTTAATTTTCGCGGCTTGGTTTGTCGAATTTGTACAGCTACAGAAGTTACGCCTGACCTCCATTCTACGGAATCTACTCCTCTTCTTGTAGTGTTTTTTGCTGCCTTATAATTATTCCAGTCCTCTATGGTCCTGGAATTTTGCTTGGTCTAGTGGCTCCTCTCGAGATACTTCACAACGACTTTAGAACCTCGATTTCGTTCTATTACCTTCTTAATGAGTCGCTTATTGGATTACCGGAGATCCCGCCGTACCGTTTTCCGATTATATTTCGTGAGTGCTCGCTGCTCGTCAGTGGTGGGCTGCTTATTTTTGCGCCTCTCTCTCATGAGTCATCATCTAAAAGTTTTGACTTCCTGTCCGTATGCCTATTCCGATTGAACCCGTTACCCACATCCTCAATACTTTCACTACCCTACTAAAGTCTTCATCTATGTCGCAATCAGTTTTCAGCGCCTCGAATCAGTTCTGTAGTTCCAATTGGAAACTTTCAGAACCAAGTTTGGAGCAGAATAAGTCAATCTCGTTTCTGGTAGCACTATGAGGGTTCTACCAGGTCCTCCTTCTCTGGGGCTTCTTCTGCAAGAACGAGTTCATCACGAATAATGCTTCTCATTCCAGGCATTAACAAGCATTTGCCTCCGGTGATTTTGGCTATACCATGTGACCCCATAACCGATTCGGTAACTTTACCTCCACTTTTGTATTAAAATCTCCCATGACAACACTGAAGTTAACCTTTGAGGTCTTGTGCAGGGCTTTATTTATGTCTTTGTACATTGCTTCCACAGTATCATCCGAGTATTAGGCCCTTGGCGCATACACCTGTACGACCTAAATAGTATATTTCTCGGTCAGTTTGAGTATGTGGTACGCTACCCTTGGTGACACAAGAAATATTTTCATAATGTTGCCAACGAGGGCCATATTGACGAGAAATCCGACACTGCCTGGGAGACGCTATCACATTCTCGGAAGTAGAGTAGATGGCTAACGTTACAGTGTCCTCAACTTCTCTTCGGATTTTAGCCACCAGAAAATGGCTTCGTAATTTTTCTATCTCTACATCCAATTCTAGATGTTCATCGAACCTCAGAGATCGTCCATTATACGTAGCAAAGGTCAATGGGTTGTATATGTGGCAGCCGTCCTTAACCCGGGATTCTTAGCACCCTACGTCTGTTTTCTGATCTACGGAAGCTTCAGACGTTCAGCTTCTCTTTCATTAGTGGCCTTGTACGACACTCGAAGTGTTGTAGGTTGGTTGGTGCTATTCTATTTTGCCGGACACCACGATCAATAATGAATACTCATTTTTATACTCACAGTTGATCAAATTAGTCTCAAAAGTAGGTGCAGCTGCTATTGACTTTCACGAAATTATCAAACAAGGGATACACAAGGTTTTTTCACCATTTCATAAAATCTTTTAAGCAACTAGAAGAAAATTATATTTCGCCACCATGCTATTTGGAATAGTAAGGAGCCAGAAGCCGAAGTATCTATTTGACAAATTTTTTTGGACACAGAATAGTTACTGTTATCCTGTTAGGTCATCAGTTCACATCTTGAATGTGCCTGCTCATCGCACAACAGCGTTTAGGGGCAGTTTTAAGTAAGCTGCTACAAAATGTTGGAATGACTTGCCTCCACCAATGCGGAAATTTAAAACAGCTTTAACATTTAAGACTAATTTAAAAGCGTTTTTGTTAAACCAACAGATAGAATTCTAATTTAAAATAGCTAAGTATTTAAATCGTGATGGATGCACATTGTAGACGATGTTGGATCATTGTTAGTGATACTCTGAAAATTACCTTAAAAAATTATCAAAAAACAATTATCACAAGACATAATTAATTGGTTTTGAAATACAAATCTTGAATTTGGTTTGGCTGTTCTGAATGCGCTTATCACCATCAAGGTGTTGCTGAAAATCAGCGCTGTACCGTAAACGGTGCAGCACTATGCTGAGCAACATCTGTTTTTAATGCACACTGCAACTCTGCAGCAAGTGTTTTTGTCACAGTATTAACTATATAACAACACGTATTACCTATCATTCATCAACAACCCATAAAGAACCACTGCTGGGCTCGGGTCTCCTCTCAGGAGAGGGTTAAGGCCACACGTCCCCATCACCACCCATTGTTTTAATGCTGCATTATGTTCCAATGCCTACTACAATTTTTTGTGTTGCAATGTCATTAAAATAAATTACTTTTCTTTTCTTTCTTTCTTTTCTTTTCAACTCTGTTTTACCATTTACATCATTAATTACATAATCCGTTACCTCACTTGAAACTCTTCCCTTATGTTCAAAGTAAGTATACTTGATTAGTTACGATTAAAGTAGCTATGTATCCATTAAACAAATGGAAAATTTAACTTCTCAAATCATTTCGTAATAATGTAGGAGTATTATGAGACACCCACAAAGGTTTTGAACTTTATATAAACTTTGTAGACAACAAAGAGTCGGAGCTCGAACAAAAGGCTCCGCCTATCGTATTTCATATTATTTATTAACGTTTTCGGAAGTTGACATCCAAGAGTGTTACATTGTAAGGTTCTTCATTACTTCCAAGCTAATTAGAGATTGGCTGATCTCGTCTAAAGCTCGAGGTTTTGAAGACACAAATTATTTTGATGCTTCAGATGATGATATTTAAAATTATGTGACATGAATATAGTGAATATTTTAGAGTCGGATAAACATCGCTTATAATAAATGTTTGGTTTAAATTGATTAAATTAGAAATGTTTTTGAGACTAATTTGTAAGAATATTAAAAAACCTTTTCTGCGAACTAAAGTTATCTGCTTGTATAGAAAAAACTTAGCTTTTTTTTTATTTGTTTACAATCAATAAGTGTGAAATTGCGTTACAAGAATCTGTAAATGTAGACATGAAAATTAGGCACAGGAAAACACTTAGTGTTTTGTTAGGTGTGCTAAGACTTTTTGTAATTATTTTTTTTTAAATAAAGAATTATTCCATGATGATTTCCATAGGTATGAGTTAATAGTATAAATAATATAAATTCAAACTAGTTTTTCTACGATATACAAGACATGATAGCCTTTCTAACTGCTAGATTAGATGCTTATCTTAGGTGATAAGGGTGTATGGTATATACACCGTGGTCGACAGACCAAGTATGCGCGCCACTAAGTTAGTGGGATGCATAGGCGTATCGAATCAAGATCCTTGCGATAACTATATAATCTAAGTACTACATTTGTCTTGAAATATATCGAGATTCCGTATTGCAAAGCGGTTGAAAAGATACCAGAGCAAACGATTTCACTACTGTCCTACAGGACAGAAGTGAAATCGTTTACATTACATTAATACTACAGTATTAATGAAAAGTCTTCAAATATTCAGTATTTTTTCTTGAAGTCAGGTTTCAATTACAATCATTTTTTTTTGTTTTCAGTTTCATGGAAAGTCAACATATAGGCATACTAATCATTTCATAATAATATTAAATAACAACTGCAAGAACAATCTCAATATCACAACTATGTTCTTTTCATTTTACTAGATTTATAATGTTCTTACATTTGATTTATATATAAACTTAATACGCGATAACCTACTTAGCCAGTTGGGTACCACCCTATATGCCTATGGGGTCATAAAGGGTGGGTTATTTTGGAGTCACTGAAAGAAAACCGCTTTTAGCACCTACTGAAAACTACAAATTAAAATTACAGTCATTGACACAGACAATGACTGTAATTTTAATTTGTAGTCATCAGTTATTATTTTAATATACATGAAAATCACTAAAATGGGTGACCTAAAAAGTTCTGCTCATATATAGATAAATACAACACACTAGATTTCGTTCAACAAAAAGCAAAGCAATTCAGAAATACACAAAATAATCTGTGCATCAATAAAAATTACAAAGAGCTTATTGCGTGCTATCAAGGGGACTTGTTAAAATATTCGTGAGTGACGTAAGGTAAGAAATAATCATAAGTTGCCTTTATCGCGCCCTTCATAAAACCATCAAACCGTATCTTCATGCAAAGTCGAATTTAATGGGAAAGCGGCGGGAGTTCTAAGTGGAAAAAGTTACCTTTTATAAGATATGAAAAGTGACATAATTCTCGGATTCCTTCACGAATTGCTCACTCGCAAAAGTATTTAACTTTCATAGATATTCTCTGAAAGTTTTAGCCCAGCAAAAATTAATATCGTTGAATAGTTTTGTGCCTATTATTTATTAATACGTAATATTCACATCTACATTATTGTATTAATTATAACAGCACTGTAATTTACTGGATCTATATTATATTTATATCTTTTATTTAAATTTTAAGAAATGCTTAAAACCCAAATTATTTGTATGAAATAATTGTTTGTCTAATCTTTTGCGTTTTTTGAATTTAAATATCGAGGGAATGATGTCTTTAGAACGTTTTAACAAAAGATAGATGCAGACAGTCCAAAGTACGAGAAGGTCATTTGCACCGACTTTTCTCTGCAAGCAAAATGAAATACTTTATTTAACCAGACTCATTGGTAAACATCTTTTCCGTCAAGGCTAATAACTCGGGATACAGGTTTCACCTCTCTAATTACACCCTTACATCTCAATACAAAGTAATAATTCAAACGGTTAAGTTCTTGTGTTCAAACAAAACACGTCGAATTTTAACGAAGGTGAGGCGAGAGGACAATTTAAAGTTTTACATAATTCAGTTGTGTGTCTGAAAACTGGGGTCGGGGGCACACCCTTAGCTTTGAGCCCCCACATCTGGTCCCGAGTTGATTACGAGATCCGACTTTTTGAAAATTTAATTTTGTTAATTTTGTTTGAGTTTCGACATGATCGCTTTGTGGGTCCTAGTTGACGCTATGTTATGAATATTGTGTCTTTCTTATTATTATCTTAAGTTAAACAGGTTCTTAATTAACAACCCTAAAAACTCAATACACGTATTCAACATCTATCTGGGATCATAGATTCTTAAGAAAAATATCATGTTTGATTTAGTTTTTATTTGGCTATTCAGTAGGCTGATCAGTTTAAACTATTATCATACAATGTTTTCTACCACATGTTCATTAATAATTAAATTACTTTATAATAAAGCATTAAAACGTAGTGAAGAATGTTTTATGTGTGGAAGTTGAAAGACTCCAAATAAATTGAGTAGAGGCAATAAAATTATCATTTACATGTGAGGTATCAATATGTCCAAAGCTTTTGGTTTAAAGTTATTTGTATCTGTAAAATTTTTACACAATTACTATTTCTAACTATTCATTATCATTGGGATATCACCGTGGGAGAGCCACGCTTCGGCATGAATGGGCCGGCTCGACCGGAGTGATACCACGGCCTCACAGAAAACCGGTGTGAAACAGCGCTTACGCTGTGTTTCATCGAGTGAGTGAGGATACCGGAGGCCCATACCCCAATCCAACGCCCCCTATGCCCCTCACCATCCCCCGTGCCCCCAGGCCGCCATAGTGTGGGTCACCATGCTGCATTGTTCTTTGTCGCATGGAGGATGGTGACCACCACTCTTGGATTCTGCTCATGCTTTCCAGCAGGCAGGGCAGAGTCATTTTGGTAGCTTAAATATAAAAAATAAAAAAAAGATATATATATTTCTAACTACATATTTTACAACTTTAGCTGTCTAGTGTTATAAGTAATGATTCTAACCTTGTATAAAATATATTATAAGTGTAATAATCTAGTGAATGGTTGATTCATATTTAAATATCAATATCTTGGCGCCTTCCGCTTGTCAGCTCCGGCGCTACTTACAAATATTTTTAATGACGTCTGCACTCTTTTTGTACAATGGTACTCCCGGCTTAATAATCTTTTAATGTTACACAATTACACTGTATTATTAAATAATAAATTATATAATTAATATGAATAATTGGTCAATGCAAGATTTAATTATGGTGTAAACATGTCAATTAACGTTTGGGGTTGAGAGGCTAAGGTCATGGGGATTCGAGTGCTTGGGCTTTGTTTTACTACTATCTATAACAACTGTAACTACTTCTTGTGACTAGACGGACCAATTTGCTAACACAGAGCATTGTCATTGAATGTGGCATCAGTAGGCGATGATACGGAGGATTTTTGTAACGCTTATATGTAAATATAGTTAACATCTTCTTTGTTTTTATTTCCTAGTACTAACTACTACTACGGTACTAAGTATCTATAACTAATAACTATTTAGGCGGTATGCAAAGACAGGTCACAGAAAAAAATTGTTTACAGAAGAAATTTTTGGGAAAAAACTTGAGCAATATTTTACATTAACAAACAAAATAATCGTATTAATACTAATAGCTTTAAAGAACTTTCAAATTAGTCAAAAGAGAACAACGTGAGCATTATCCGTCTTCAGTCATAGTTTGCTATGTGATTGAGCAATATTTTTGTGAAAAAGTTTCAAAACTTCGGCACTAGTGTATCAAGACACCACTTTTGTGTAGGTAGTTAAGCCTACTGAACACCATCCTCAACACTAAAAATGGTTCTTTCAACAAGACTCGGCGCCGGGTCATAATGCTCAACCTCGAAACGAACGTTGTATGGATTTCATAAGAGCTAAAAACTGGCCGTCATCTAGTCCTGATCTTAATCCACTAGATTATGATTTATGGTTAGTTTTAGTTAAATACCCTGGAAATTTGGAGCCCCTAAAACAATCAATACGATTGGCAGTGAAGATTTTTCCCATAGAAAGAGTGTGTGCTGTTATTGTTAACTGGACTCAAAGATTCAAGGACTGCATTGTAGCCAATGGAGAGAAATTAAGAGAGAGATGTTTTTTTTGTAACGATATTTATGGCAAGACTAAGAATTATTTTCAGCTATATTAAGTAAGTTGCACTATATACCCCTAGCTTGAGTTTTTAATAATTTTGGTCATTAAATTGAGTGCATATTCGGTCCCTTCAGGGTTCTGTAAAAATAAACAAGAAAAAGGAGACAAAAAAAGCGATAAAACGATATTTGAAACTATAACCCCACTATGTGAATACTTTTCATAAAATGTATGTTGCCTATATCATCCGGGTAGATATTACATCAATTATAATTCAAATCGTTTCAGTAGTTTTAGAATCATACGAACATTAATAGACTAACTAAACTATTACCCTTCCTTTTGGCATTACCGTATTCGGGTCAAAAAATGAACTTATATGGCATCGCACTCTTATCTTATTTAAGAATCCATGGCAGTATTACGATGTTAGATGGAAAGAATACCTTGAATCCTTTATAGAAGAGTCTAAATCACATCATTCAGATTCTTTAATTTGTGAATGAGACTAAAATCACATTGACAACAAAGTAAAAAGTTGAGCTTTGTAAAAATGTAACCCAAACACAAAAAAAAAAAATTGGTAACCTACTTTAATAGGGTTGTGGTAATTACACAGCCATTAAATATAATGCTGACATGAAATCCATGTCTTGTTAGTAAAAAGCTCATTAATTCTCTTTGCGGACTTACAAAAATATTTTGCCTCGCCTCACTAAAACTCTATTGAACTGAATAAACTACGATGTTCTGGTCACGCGACTGGAACACGTGTTGGGCTTAACATTATAATTGACACGAAGGACAAGACCCTTGTTATACTTCAAGTCAATATCCTTTATTTATTGTAAGCCTTTAAGATTAAAATGGTAATACAATATGAATACAGCTTTTGAATTTCCAAATTCTACGTCAAGGTATTTGTAAAAACTGAGGAATTAAGGGTTTAGTAATATACAAAAAAATGTATGGTGTAGGACCATACATTTTTTTGTAAACAAAACAAAATGACTCTATTCTACTTGATAGAAAGCATAAGCAGAATCTAAGAATGTTGATCACAATACTCATTGCGAATGCAGACACAACTCACCGTGGCCCACACTATGGTGGGCTAATAATGCTTCTGCATCATTGGGCCTCCGGTCTCACACTCACCAACAAATCACGACAGCATAAACGCTTTTAATTTACGTTGATCTTCCGTGCGAGGGTAATACCGCCTCGATCGAGCCGAGGTTGGAGTTGGCTTTAAGTCTATTAGGATACATCTAAACTTTGATTTTTTACGTGAAGCTACCGCTATCAACGTTTACATACTATCTTGCTCTATTTAGTGCAATTACATATTAAAAAATAAATCTCAATAAATTCAAGTAAATACCCTAATTTTAATGTACTCTCCAGTGACGTCATGAATGACTAACATACGATTCACCGAAGCGCACAATAAGAGGGCCACACCAAATACATGTTTGCGTCAGAGCCAGTACTGAGTTTAACAGCCACGTGATTTCCCTAAAAACTGAAAGTACACCTTATGATTTAGTGGGTAAAGTTTAAATTAACACGAAATAAAAGTAAAAAGGCTTAGTTTCATTTGAGGTTCATTTATCTTTGTGACTTAACCGTCGTATTGTCAATTAAAACCGGACGAATGAAAAAAATGTTCGCTTTTGTTCGCTCATGTGATGTGTCGCTCTCGAGAGTGGATAAGGAAACGAAGTTAGCGTTGCTAGGACAACAAGGGTTTTATGAATGTACGAAACCCAGACTTTAATACCGGCTGTGTTTTGTGCAGATTTCATTTATCGTTTTTTTATAGACTAAATTTTATTCACGGCTGTTTTGGCGGCTTTGTCCTAGTTCTGAAAGGACGTAGTCAACACGTAAACATGAATATTTCATTTTTTTATGTATAACCCTGCCAAAATGACTCTACTCTGCCTGATGGAAAGCATAAGCAAAATCCAAGAGTGGTGGTTACCATACTCATTGCTAATGCAGAAAATGCAACAATGCAGCATGGTGACCAACATCAAGTTATTTTCTTTTAATTATAATACTGTAGTATATATTTTACAAATTATTATTAAGGATTTTTTAGATTAGGTTCCCATAGCCCAGTTACATTCGGGAAGCTGGTCCTGTTGAGGAAGCCGGGACGGCCTGCCGATTCGGTCGCGGCCTACAAGCCCATCGCGTTGCTGGACGAGGTGGGCAAGTTGTTCGAGAGGGTGCTCTCTGCCCGCATCGTCCGGCACCTCAGCGAGGTGGGCCCCGAGCTGTCAGACGCCCAATTCGGGTTCCGAGAGGGGCGTTCAACAGTCGATGCCGTGATGCGCCTGAGGGCCGTGACCGAAGAGGCGGTGAGCTGTGGTGGCGTCGTGTTGGCAGTGTCTCTGGACATCGCCAACGCCTTTAATAGTCTGCCATTCAGTTGCATCAGGGAAGCACTCCGCTACCACGGGGTGCCAGAGTACCTGAGGCGACTGGTGGCAGACTATTTGGAGGAGCGGACCGTCATGTACGAGGACCGAGAGGACGCCTTGAGACGGCGACCCATGTCGTGCGGCGTTCCGCAGGGGTCTGTCTTAGGACCACTCCTGTGGAACGTGGGGTACGACTGGGTCCTTCGAGAACGTCTCCCCTCCGGGCTGGGCGTAATCTGTTACGCTGATGACACATTAGTCACAGCCCGGGGGGCGAACTTTCAGGAGGCGGCGTGCCTGGCCACCAGGGGAGTCTCTCTGGTGGTCGGGCGCATCGAGGCGCTGGGCTTGCGTGTGGCCCTGGACAAGACGGAGGCCCTGCTCTTCCATGGGCCCCGTTGCGGCCCCCCCCCCCGAAGCCTCCATAGTGGTAAACTCGGTCCTCGTACCGGTTCGGGCCCAGATGAAGTATCTGGGCCTGATCCTCCACGGTCGGTGGCTCTTCGACGAGCACTTCCGACAGCTTGCTCTGAAGCTGGGCGACACTGCCTCC
Source organism: Hyphantria cunea (assembly GCA_003709505.1). Taxonomy (NCBI): domain Eukaryota; kingdom Metazoa; phylum Arthropoda; class Insecta; order Lepidoptera; family Erebidae; genus Hyphantria; species Hyphantria cunea. Next base: position 3,629,217 of record PKRV01000173.1, on the reverse strand, counting down.
GCCCTCGGGCGACTTTTGCCCAATCTGGGTAGAGCCAGTGTCGCAACGAGAAGCCTCTTCACGGGGGTTGTCCGGTCGATGGCGCTGTACGGCGCGCCGATGTGGGTGTCGGCTCTGACCACTCAGAATAAGGCGCGCCTCTGGCGCCCTTAGAGGGTATTGGCGGTCAGAGCCATACGTGGATACCGCACGGTGTCGACCGAGGTGGCGTGCGCCTTGGTCGGAACACCTCCGTGGGATTCGGAGACGGAAGTACTCGCCGAAGTTTATCGACGGGTGGCTGAATTCCGGGCGGAGAGTGGCATGCGCCCTGCGCCCGAAGAGGTACGCGAGTTGCGTGAAGCCACCCGTCGAGTCACGATGGCTCGTTGGTCTTCGCGGCTGGAGATTCCACGTGCTGGCTTCGCCACCGTGGAGGCTCTCCAACCCGTCATCCTCGAGTGGGCAGGGCGGCAGCACGGGACTTTTTCCTTCCGACAGACGCAGGTGCTTTCCAGGCACGGTTGCTTCGGAAAGTACCTGCACTCGGTCGCGCGGAGGGAATTGTGTCCCGCCTGCCACCACTGCGATTGCAGTGAGGACTCGGCCCAGCACACGCTGGCGCTTGGGCGCCGCTGCGTCGGGCCCTCACTGCAGTCATCGGAGGAGATCTCTCGCTGCCGGCCGTCGTACGCTCCATGGCCGGCGTCGAGAGCAATTTTACCGCGGTCGTGACGTTCTGCGAGGAAGTCATCTCGCAGAAGAAGGCGGCGGAGAGGGCCCGGGAGGATGATCTCCACTCGGACCCGATCCGCCGCCGGCGAACTGGGCGGCGTAGGCGCGCCTACCAGCGACTCATGCCGCCTTGAGTGTGGTCGTGGATGGGCGGGACGGGTTTTCCCCCCCATCCGTTTCACAGGCCACCCGCGAGGGGGCGACGTTACACGTGTGTCATACCTCACCTAATTTGAGAGTATAAAACATCTAGAGACGGTGCCCGCATCAGTGCGGGCAGGCGCTGGGAGGGGTCCGGATGGCGTAAGAAAGCGGTTCCTGGATCTCTCCCATGTCAGGCGCAGAGTGGCACACCGTGGGGGTTTAGTGGGTAGTCTGGCGAGTCAGTCAGGAGTCCCACACAAAGCGAACCCTCTTTCCCCGCGGGGGGGGGAGCAAAGTGCGTAAATGCATTCCACAACGTAAAAAAAAAGACCAGTTACATTCTGTGATTATAAGCAACCACCAATGGTAAGTAATGACAGCGCGGTCAGTGCCTGGATGGGTGACCGCTTGCGGCGTATTACCATGAGCGTCTCCGTGATTTGAAGGTCACGTAAGCAGACGGTCCCGGTTATTATCATACGATAACAGTCGTGAAGATTAGTTGGAGGCCTTCGGGTGGCTTAAAAACATCCAACGGCGAGATACGTAGCTACAATGTATTCTTGCCAGTCCCAAACCCGCACTTGACCAGCGTGGGGACGTCTGGCCTTAACCCTCTCCTGAGAGGAGACCCGAGCTCAGCAGTGGGACATTATGGGTTGTTGATGACTATGATGATGATGATTAGATTTTTTTGTTACAACACTGAAACTCAAACCTGAAATGGTATTAATGATTTTTAGTTAATTTGTAGTTTATCTAACACTTATTATACTTTCAACGGAAGATGGCTAAAACAAGTAAAAGTATGTGTAATATACAGATACTCATTTTAAAACTAAGGTAATATTTTGACCTTAAAAATGGTAGTGGACTACCACCAAGCTTTCATAGTTACAGACATTTTTGTTAAGCACTCTGTTTGTTATTTTTGTGTTGTTTTATGCAAAATTTACAGAACAATAATCATAAATGAAAACAAAAGAGCTAAAAGAGAGCACATCTTACTATAAAATTACACTTTTAGAGCCAAAGTGCCGTACTTTATTATCATACTAGCTAAATATAATTAAAACGGTATATTCTGTTTTATGATAAACTTTTACTACACAGCACGTTATATTTTATTAAAATAATGTTGTACCATAAATTGTAGTATAAAACCGTATCTTATTAAATAACTTAATAAATTATTATAGCGCAAACGTATAGATTACAAATTTTAAGAATTATAGAGGAATAGAAAATGTAAATCCCAAATATTTAAAGTTATTATTTACGTAAATAGGCAAAGAAAACAGTTTACTTTGAGCAGCGTTACTTTGTGGATAATTTCTTACCACTAGGGTAAGAAATATTTTAACCCGACTTCAGAAAAAGAGGAGGTTTTCAATTCAACTACAATTTTTTAATGTTTGTTAAATGAGAAATTTCGACTGGATGAATCCATTTTGATGAATCTTTTTTGATTGGGATATTTAGAGTAGTATAAAGCGTTAGGATCACGTAAGAAAGGGTTTTCCGGATCTCTGCTGTCTCAGGCGCAGAGTGGCACACCGTGTGGTTTTAGTCGGTTCGATTCCGACGCACCGCCCCGGTGAAAACCCCGGTGGGGTGAAGGCCCGAGGGGGTTTTCACACGTAAAAAAAAGGATTAAACATTAACATTACAAAAAACCCAAAAGTCAACTTTAATAATAACTTTATGACTACTCCTTTCTTAGAGAAGTTATTTCCAGATTTAGATACAGTTTTTCTATAAATCTACTCCTGTGAATATCCCGCAAATTTTGCAAAAGTCACCCATGGGAAGATGTAGCGTCGACAATCAGCCTTGTAGTAAGTTGTCAGGAGTTCTTGTCGAAGGATTACTTCCATAGAGGATCACTTCTAAATACTTCATTTGAGCCTTAACTGGTACTAGGACCAAATCGGCCACAATTTAGGCACCGCAGATGGCTCAGAACGTCCCATGAAATGAAAGGGCCTTCGTGTTAATTAGTAGTACCCGTACACCCAGTTACGTAGACAGACCACCAGAGTGAACACTGGGAGCGAGTTGGGTAGCTTCTTGAAAATTCGGAAGTTGCCATTGTCCTACGTCATACAGTGTCGAAACAGGCTATACCCATCCCGATTTAAAAGTGACCTCGAGCATACATCAGGATCTATAACAGCGGTCCAGGACTTAGCATAAAATTATTATATCTGTTTTCACCACCACCACACCACATTTAAATTAAAAAACAAGATCAATTGATATCCAGTAATTTTGTTTGGCGCTCCTAGAGAATATTTACCTTAAATGTGTCCCGAAATAATATTCTTTCAACGAAGCTTTTACGCAGCAAAAATACGGTAATTCATTTGTTGTTGAATAATTGAATAAATCACAGTAATGGAAATGGTTTTCAGCAAAAGGATCTGTTTCTAAAAAGGATTTCGTTTGTGGATCATCTGGGGTATAGGGGTTGAGTGTTGGCGATTAATTGTTTATACAAAACTACATAAACTAACGTTGTACCTAAATCTCTTTTCCTCTGTAACTAGTCAAATGTAATTTGCATCTTATGACATAAACTGAATTTACTCTCTATATACATGTATAATTTAATACTCATAAATGAAATTCATTCAATGGTTTTATCATACAATAATTTAGCACATCGCGCAGAAGCGAAAGAGAAATGTCAGAACCATAGTAGGTGGAGATCAATCGTCCCTACCTACCTGTTTTATTGTTACATCCAACTTATATTTAGCTCGAGACAAAAATTTATATTATAACTAAATAAGTATACCACATAGTTGTACGCTAAAATGATTTATCATCTTAACCGAAATTGATTCATAGCTGGACATGAGCCTTTTCTATGGTTCGCCAGAACGTCTAGGCCTGTGGTTACCGTATCAGTACAGAGTAAGGTCTTACTGCGAGCGCCAACCCGCATGCCAAGCATGGCTATTATGGTTAACCAATGGCAAAATTATAAAAAGTTATTCATTAAATGTTAGTAATTATATATATGTTTCGTCGTGTGAACATACATATGAATATACGAAGTATATGTAACTAGTGATTTAAGAGCTTTCTTTATTTTTAGTTTTAAAGAATGTTTTCAAAGTTATTTAACAAACACCTTTTATTAAATTTAAGATTGTTTTAAATATGGAGGATTTCTAATGAAATTTTATTTGCATTATTTATGGTAATACCAATCTCACCAAAAAACTTAAAAGACGGCAAAGTTTCAATAAAAATAGCCATAAACTCGCTCATATCGGATTTTATCCCCACGCGAGCCTCTTATTTAATGTACACATAATATCACATTACCTAGTAGACACAACATAGAGATTTACCTGCCCTTGTAAACAACTAAAAACGATATTAATAAATAGTACGAGTATAAAATATTAGACAAAACTCGAGATATTATCTCTAATATCTATTTGAATGTAAATATATCGTATTTTTATCGAAAATATTAAAAAAAACGTACTGGCATGAGCAAAACTTATTTTATCGAATTCTGTGTTTGTGACTATTTTGTACATAAACATGAATTACTGTAATAAATAAGCAAGATTTAGCTTCACCTGTTTGTTTTTTCTTTGTAAGCGATTTTTATAAGTGTCTCTTTTAGTTTTTAATCCATATTGTTTATTTTGCATCTAATAACAGCGGCTTTTGAAAAAGAAGATAGTTTAAAAAGCTGCCCTTAAATTATTACAACCAATACAAAGGACATTTGAAAAACAATGTCTAAAATGATCTATTCATTTTAGACATTGTTTTTCAAATGTCCTTAGTTTACCTATTAAATCTATTACGCAAGTTGTCGGGAAGTAAGCTTTAAAACCGATAGTGATTTTAATGATGAAGAATATATATGTTCCTAAGTTTTGACCTTAAACATTTCCTTAAAGCCAGGTTATAGGCTCGGATTCGACACCTCATAAAGTAGAATTAATCAAATCAGACAAAGATTCGCATAAAATCGATTGCTAATAAACTTTAGTCGCTTTCACGTCATAAAGTGATAAAACTGAACGAGCGATAAGAATTAAAGCTTGGATGTGCTTAATTTCACGGGTTATGAGGTGCCCTTTTAGATATTTAATGTTTATATCCTAGCATTAACTGAGACGGTCAACAAATTAAGTGTATACCTTCGAATATTTCGGGGTAAGATTTGGGTAGACGTAACCTTTACACATAAAAGGCTATTTTGTATTAAGGATTCATTGTAATAATATCTTCGCCAGTTTTAGTAAATTTTATATAAACAATAGATGTTACTAAAAAGTTTAATGATAGATGAACGTAATATGAAAGGTTTGAAATGCTCCTCTCCCTGGTGTTTATAAGGTTTATCTAACCTAATAACCTTTGGTGAGGTTTATATTCAATAGTGGATGTCTCTTGACTGAGATGATGGTGATGGTAAAACTGTTATTTACTTAAGCAATTTTTTTTGTATGTAAATTAACAGCACTTCGTGGAGATCGTCGTAAAGATCACAATTTTTAGGGTTCCGTTATTGCGGCGGTGAGACCCGTTATGGAGGATTGGCTCGAGAGGTGTCACGGGACCCTTTCATACCAGCTGACGCAGGTGATCACTGGAAAAGGATGCTTCGGAGAACACCTGTGTAGATACGGCGCTTCACACGCTAGCAGAATGTCCGGCGTGGGAGGAGCCGAGGCGTGATCTCGTGGGGGCCATCGGGGTGGGGGTTCCCTCGCTCGTTAACATGACAGCGGCCATGTTGCGGAGCGAGAGTGCGTGGAGCTTCGCCGTTTCTTTCTGCGAGCAAGTTATGCTTGCCAAGGAGATGGCGGAGCGGGACCAGGATAGGCTTAGAACTCTCCCGGTCCGCCAGATCACAAAATGATCTCCGTCCTCCATAAGCGCAAGCCTGGGGGTGACAGATGAAGCCATCTGTCGCCCTAGCAGAAGCAGGCTCAGGTGGGGGTGCACGCGCTTCTCAGCTCTCACGTCCAACCTTTTGGGGCAGCAACGGAAACATCGGGGCTTCCAGACAGGAGGGGGCCATCTAGAAACCATAAAACCGTAGGTGACCCGAGGTACGTTGGCGTTCCAGGGTATTCCTTCCTAGAGTGTACCTGGGTTCCCGTGACGTGCGGTTTTAGTCTTTGTTTTTTTATTCTCTTTTTAAAAGACAATGCTCGCTTTAGGAATATAAATTCCTGTGTCGCGGGGATCTTTACAAACATACATAAAACGGACATAAAGTACACCCAAACTTAGAACAACAATTTATGGATCACACAAAGTGTTGTCCCATGTAGGATTTAAGTCCACAACTCTTGGCGCAGTAGGAAGCGGTGTGGCGACCACTCAAACCACTAGGCTAACCGTGTAGTCGGTTCGAGTCCGACATGCCACCAGGAGAGGATTTCCGCACGAGGAAAAAAAACTGTAGTGTTAACTACCCTACTTTTGTTTCGCCAGCAAGATATACCTAGATTAAAAACCAGTAAACATTGCTTAGATAGTTTCGAAGTTCGGAGTGGTTAACTACCTGAAACCAGAAATGTATATAGTTTGATTTATATGATTTGTCACATGTCTGTAGTTTTATGCACATGCACATGTGATCTAGACGGATGCAAGCAGAAATACAAAAAAATATTTTGTCTGGGCGAGATCTGAACCTACAATCTCTAGCGTAGTAATCGTTTTTTCCTCTGTATCTCACATTTATCACTAGCTTATTATACGTATGTACCCTTACACACAACAATGAAACATAAGTTAGATCATAATCATCATATTCAAAGGTTTTATGTATCTTTCGAGCGCTTTAATCAAAATTTCATCAGTTCATTGGACAGGACTGGATTGATGTCTATAATTGAATAATTGAATCGAACCTTCGCAACTAATTAAATGGAAATAATTAGTTTTATGAAACTGTTTCGGGAAAATAACCAACTTCACTTTACAAACATGTATTAATTTCCTAATCAATTTCTTGTTGGTTGAGAATATGTCAGGATTTAAAAGATGAAAGCTAATGAAGAGATATATGTATATTTAAAGACTCGTACCACATGACTTAGATGAATAAACAAATTTGATTAGATGATTGAATGTATTAAAAGTAGAAAAGCAATATTTAATTTTTATAGCATCCGAAATGTATGTAATCAATAAACGGAAATCAACGTAAATTGACATTTCAACTACAAATATATATATATATATATATATATATATATATATATATATATATTTGTCATCTTATATCAACAGATTAGATATGTTCCGGGAACCATTGCAGTCCGCGCGCAGTCTAGAACTGTCAGAACTCGTTATCGACGCCGAGCGCACGCTTTTTGGAATAACCTATATACCCTATGGTATTGCTTGTTTACTGCTATTAAGATAGATAGAATACACTTTATTGTACAACAGATATAACAGTTTACATAAATATATAGTTTACATAATACATCAATTGAATTACCGTGTACAAATGGCGGCCTTATCGCTAAAAAGCAATTTCTTCCAGACAACCTTGGGATAGGAAAAAATCAGCAATCCCTCCTTCTTCCTATACTCGACTATGCTGATGTCAGTTATCTCGACATCACAGAGGAGCAACTCGACAAACTTGAGCGCCTTCAAAATTTTTGCATTAGATTTATATTTGGATTGCGCAAATATGATCATGTTTCTGAATTTCGCAATCAGCTTAAGTGGCTCCCGATTCGCCTTCGACGGAATGCTCATATTCTTTCCATACTTTATGGTGTTCTATTTCATCCGTTTACTCCACTTTACTTAAAGGAACGCTTTGTTTTCCTCAGTGACACACATCTGAAATCCCTGAGGTCATCTGAATCTCTGGAACTGGCAGTACCAACTCATATTACAAGATTCTACGATAAGTCCTTTACCGTACAGGCTGTCCGAATGTGGAATGCTTTGCCGATGACTATCTAAATCTTTGCCGGTATTTAAAAAAATGGTCAAAGATCATTACCTGTCATCATAGTCTGTTATGTCTTAACATATTTTACTATTACAAGTTATGTTGTTTATTTATTTTTATTTTATTTTTCAATGGAAATGTAAATATGTAATTTGTGTGTATGTCGCTGTTTTATTTATTAGTATTAGCATGTATTATGATATGTGATTTTTATAGAATTCACTTTTAACCTTTACATTTTTTTTTCTTCTTCTTTTTTCTCTTTTCGCACCTAACTGCCCATGGATTCGTATTTGTTTTTTTTTTTTTGTTTACAATATTTTTTTTCCTATCCCAAGATTGTCTGGAAGAAATTGCTTTTTAGCGATAAGGCCGCCATTTGTACACGGTAATTCAATTGATATATTATGTAAACTATATATTTATGTAAACTGTTATATCTGTTGTACAATAAAGTGTATTCTATCTATCTATCTATCTAGCTCGCATTTTTATAGAATACTACCTGAACCCCGCGGTGTTTATCCGTTTTTGTCCACGGGGCGAAGCTAGTCTAAAAAAAACTAGCCTCAACTATTCCTTATATTTTCAGCTATCTGTCTGTGAAAATTCCGTCGAAATCGAGCCAGCCTCTCCAGAGATTACTAGGAACAAACAGACCGACAAAAATTGTTAAAAATATTATTTAGGTATATGTACCGTGTATACATATATATGCATTTAGTGAGTAAGTAAAGTAAAAGTATTTTAATATTACAAACAGAAACTCCAATTTTAATTATTTGTTTAGATGTATAGATAGAAAACACTACATAACACTACAGTAAAATATTTAATATTAAAGTCCTAACTAATTAACCTATATCTACAACACTAATAAATTTCCTCTACTAAGAATTGAGCTACAAAGTTGGAGTTTGGAACTACGACTGGGCCAGTGGACTTAAATTAAAATGTAACAATTTATGGTAAGACGGCTTCCATAAATTTTAGCTTCTAATTGGCTTTGCAAAGTCGCCGTAAACTCTTTTACAGCTCAATAGGTTGCTTTATTAAATACTAGGTTTGCCCGGTAGAGATGGTGGACGGACTTTAGTACGGTCAACAATTTAATGGAATAGGTGATTTGGTTTAATAACTTTGGTATAAGTTAATTTTATTGATAGGAAATTTTACGTTAACATTTTGTTTTATGCATATTTTAGATCTAAATATTAGATGTCATGTTTCTTGTAGCCAGTTTACTCTTTCGAGATTTTGCGCATTCTATATCGCCATGACCACGACCGCCATTGTTATCAGGAATATGGTTCCCTTGAATTAGGTCTTAATAACTACGTTGGCTGCTAAACAACAATAACATATGTGTTAAAAATGCTCTATTAGTTCTATTGCTGTCACAAAATAAAAAGACATTTAAAATTAAGTATATTTAGCCGCAATTTGATTGTAAAAATCCCTACACTATACACGGTAGTTTGTAAGATGTGTTATTATTGTTTATATTGGTTACATGATTTAGTGATCACAAATAAATTCTTTTAAACATATTTTAAAACGTTCCTTAACGTTTTTCAATCAAATTCTGAAACGATTATCATAGTTTCTTTGAGAAACTGATTGGCATTTGATAAATCCTTTCACACCTTTGAAAAGACATTTATAATTTTATTTAAAAGAATTGTCATAAAAATGTTCTGAAAGCTATTTAGAAATTCTAAATGATTAAACTTATTTTCTAAATAAACAAGCATCATAATATACTGGGACGGTGAATAGCTTTTTTTACACTCGGGCCTTCACCTCACCGGGGTTTGCGGCGGGACGGTGTGTCGGAATCGAACCGACTAAAACACCATATATACACGTGCGCAGAGTGACATACCGTATTTATGTCACTCTGCGCCTGAGACGGGAGGGATCCGGGCACCGCCTTATTACGATTTCCGGACCCCTCCCAGGGACGGTGAATAGCCTAGCGTGATACCAGTAATTAAGTTGTCTAGAACTTTTAAGGCCAATAACCATTTCATACTTTAAATACAGTGATCATATACTATGGGTACAAATACATGAACTCTTCTACTGGGTAGTCACATTTTTATTGTAAGGATATACTGCTATCTATCCGAAATACTAAAAATTCATAGCGGAGTTTCAATTCAACGGAATGAAAGTACCGTTAAAGGAAGATTTAATGATGCACAGAGGATTATGTTTATCTAATAGGTATGTTCTTAATAGTTATTTTTATTAGTTAATTGATTGCCATATATATAAAAAAGCTAGTTCTTAAAACCTGAAAGTTTTTAATGTGAAGTTTAACATGTCCGTGTTGAAAATCAACTCCAAATTCTGTCAATGTTTGTCTGAAAATGTTGCATTTGCATCGGAGAAAGGCTGCTGTTATAAATAATTGAATCCACCCTAAGTGGATCGTCTATTTTAGTAATAATTGGGTAAAGTCTTTTGATTCTTAATAAAAATTGGAAGACAACTACTACGCGTATAACCATACGATCAGGTGTTTGCTGTGTAAATACTCATCAGTTAACTTTTAAATCGCAGAATATTGTTTATAGGTAAATCTTTTAATTAATACTTTTAATTGCTTTGTTGACTTAATATGGAAAATGTTAATAATATGGGATCGATTTCTACAATGATACATCACGTACCGGCTACATAAGTAATTTTTCAGTATAGAATTTTGTTCAATCAAGTTACGATTTGATTGCGCTACAAACAGAATAATTCTATAACGAAAACGGCAACGATTCACTGATTGGGAAATTTCAAATTTACTAATAGAATTTATCCTGATTCTAATTTCAAAAACTGGCTGGAGTTGTTTTAACTAGAACGACTGCTTTTATCAGTTGTTGTCACTTTTTGGGGTGAAGAAATTATTTTGTTTTAAATAGTTTTTGTTTTGTGTTAGGTTTTCAGACCTTCATTGACAAGCATTCATAATTTTGAGAGCAGTAACAATAAGGTTTTAATATAAAGGGGACGTTATATCTCCGAAATTGTTCACTAATGCAATGGAGGACTTGTTTAAGACGCTTCACTGGAAAAGGCACTATATCATCAATGGCGAATACGTATCTCACTTGCAATTTGCAGATGACATGACTGCAGGACCTACAACAGACGCTGAACGACCTGGCTGACTCTTTTGGGCGCATCGGCCTACGGATGAACTTGGACAAGACCAAGGTCATGTTCAATAAACATGTACTACCGGAACCGGTGGCAGTACACGGTGCCATTCTCGAAATTGTTCAAAAATATGTATACCTAGGGCAGACTTTGAGAACGAGGTGAACAGAAGAGTCCGGCTAGGCTGGGCAGCGTTTGAGAAACTTAGTCGGGTCTTCTCATCGTCGATCCCGCAGTGCCTAAAGACGAAAGTCTTCAATGCGTGCGTCCTACCCGTAATGACATACGGAGCCGAAACGTGGACACTTACGGTTCGACTGGTCCATAAGTTCAAAGGTAATAAAGGTAGTATAATAAATAAAAATAAAAATAAGGTAATAAAAAAAAGTAAAGTTTCTCTAAGGGATCGCATCAGAGACGAGGTGATCCGATAAAGAACCAGAGTCATCGACGTAGCCCACAGGATTAGCAAGCTGAAGTGGCAGTGGGCTGGCCACATTTGCCGAAGAACCGATAACCGTTGAGGTAAACGAGTTCTTGAGTGGAGACCGCGTCTCAGCAAACGTAGTGAAGGACGTCCACAGGCCAGGTGTAACGATGATTTGCGCAAGACGGCTGGCAGGAGCTGGATGCGGGAAGCCATAGAATTAAGTGGCGTGAAATTGGAGAAGCCGATGTCCAGCAGTGGACTGCGATAGGCTGATGATGAACAATAAAGTAAAAGTTTTCAGTTTTACTTAAGGTATAGAACTATTATAATATTTTTTTTGTAAATACCTTTTGATCTAAGTTGGTATGCCATGAAACATTAAAAAATATGCAATTTAGTAATTGGATTTTATAAATATTAATCCAAGCAAGAAGCACATAAAGCACTACCTTTAATTATGATTTGATGACTTTCGAATAACAACAAACCAGCAAGTTAGCCTTGAAATAATAAATAGGTTAGTTCGACGTTACTAATCGATTTTTTTATTTTTTATTACGTTAAAGCATGTTTTTAACTATCTTTGAAAAAGTATCGGTTGAAACCAGAGCGAAGTTTAAACTGTGTAAGTATAATTCCAACCCAAATAAAATATGAAAGGCAATACAATACATACGCCAAATAATGTTCATATATAACCTCAAAAAGTAAGAGACTACGCCATTTCTCAAGGAACATCTTATTTTCCACCAATTGTTCCCGTGGTTGGTCGTGTATCGTCTATCTGAATGTGTGAGAAAATAATATTACGCGCTCATCTATATACAGAGTGTAAAAAAATTACTACCAAAAATGAAAGGAGCTGATTCAGAAGAAACATATCACTGATCTTAAAAAAATTATAAGCGGAGAAAACAATGTGTCGAGATTTTCATACACATCGATAGCCAGCAATGTATTGCGCGCTCTGTGTAGTTACGTGAATGCCTATTTATAACTATTTTGGGTGTCATTGGTTGCTAGGCCGCGTGGGAGGAATACCGAATCATTAGTGCATTCTGCTGTATAATGACTGACTTAGCAAAAATGAGCCTTAAAGGGTTGTTAATGCCTAACACAAGTTGGTAATCAGTTGATAGTTGGTACTCAACTGAAGTGAGGCTAGACTGATGAACGCGAACCAGGAATGTAGGGTCCTCGGCACTTCTTGCATTCAGGCTTAAGAATAAAGATGAGCCGTATGGCTTCTCATTTCTTCAACACGTATCGCACTCCTTATCGAAGACAAGTTCCTTGACATAAACCGCGCGTTTCACCGTAGCACATAACTATTTGTCCGTATTCATCTGCACTTAACATTACAAATAATCACCGGCACTGTTATAATAAAGTATGTATTCTGAAAATAACTTAACACTTAAATTAGGTGCAAAAAGACAGAAAACGTACAAAGCACTCAATAAACCGCGTTACTGACCTTCTATACCCACTAAAAAGAATAAAAAGTAAATCACAAAACACGTTCGCGAAAGGTGATGGAACTTCCATGCACCGTGCGAGTGCCAAGTATGAATATTGACCACCGACTTAAAAATAAATCAAAGCTTAAGAAGAAGAAGAATTAAGGCAGGCTGTGCTGCTTTGTGGCAGCATTATTAGCTGTGCTTGGGAGGCAATCTGCGCGGTCGTACTTCATCAACAACCCATAATGTCCCACTGCTGGGATCGGGTCTCGTGTCAGGAGAAGGTTAAGGCCATACGTCCCCACGCTGACCAAGTACGGGTTGTTGCGGTCGTACTTATCGGTATTTAACCATGTGGCGCGGCGTCCAATGACCCTAACCCATCGCAGCTGGATGTATTTTAGTAAACTTTTGATCTGAACTGTTTGATCGATTTCATTTGTTTTCTAAGTGAGATAATTAGGTACTTAAGTTCTTATTCTGTTGTTCTATATGTATGGTACTTGAAATAACATAAACATAGGTTAACATATTTTTGCGTTTTTTTTTTGCTTTCAGTAGTAGGCTATACTAGTTTTCGGTAGAACTACTAGTCGTTTACACCCGGTATATATGGACCCAGAAAAGATATTCATGAAAGTTAGTAAAAAACTCTCAATTTCTAAAATTCATGACACATTGTGCTACTTAGTTTCTTTTTTCTTGATCCATCTCTATTTATAAATATGGATGTAAAAGATGTTACAAAAAAAGAAAACTGTACATTTTTTTATGGTACTTATGCTTTTGATATTATTAGCGTAAAAGTGTTAATTAATGTATTCAAATTCAAATTGAAAATCAATTATTCAATTAAGACACTTAGTGACATTTATAATCCTTAAATTGAAGTTACAGATAAAAATCATAGATCGACACAAGCAGACGTCAGATGTACTCTATTGTCAAGGTGAATTAAGTGAAAACACCAAAATTCACTGCCCGCCTGTGTCGATCCATAACTTCCAGTGTCCAAAATGCGTAGGGTCTTATAAGAAGAATATTGGCAAAGAAACTCATGGCCACTCTTTTTAAAAGTCAGATTTTTAGGTACAATAGTATTAGTATTACATAAATGGTTTACTCTGTGCAAGCTGTGACCACCTGAATTTCGTTACATTAAATGCTTCAAAAGCTAACGTACCAATAAAAAAAACAAATATAAATTTTTCTTTGTCATTTATAGGTGAATTTTCCATATGAATTATGATAGTTTAAACTAATTAAATAGCTTTACTGCATTGGTTCACAAAGAATTTTGTACAGTGATACAGTATGAATACAAAATTATTTATTTCAAAATTGTTATCTTTTTACTACTCGGTTTATGAAGTAGAAACCAATACACATATCTTGGCATAAAAATCTCGTTATTTTACTATCCTAGATTATACTGCCGCTCAAACAAAATCTTCATAAAAGGTTTCTTATTATGTTAAAATATATAGTGTCATTTGCTATACGTTTACGTTATACCAACTAGTTTATTATACGTCGCACATGAGAAGTAAGATTTGGTGAATTTCAATAAAATTTTATAACCACTAGCAGGAGGGGTTTAATACTACCTATAATTAGAAAAAAATCTCCGAATAATAGACAAGCCATTACATCCTAAAATTCTGATAAACAGTGGGTAGGTTATATAGTAGGTAGATAGTAAATGTGGGGTAATATGTTGTGATTCAATAGACATATAATATCACTCACACTCTCTATTTTTTTCAGTCGTAACGTGAACTCAGGTGAACTTCAAACCACACAAGCTTTTGGTTGCCCAAGTCATAATTGCAGTGTCTTGCTAATGAGTCTATAAAATGCAGACTGTGTTGTCTAATTAACAAAAAAGCAAAAAAACAACACCAAAACTCAAACAAGTTTAAAACACCTCTAAAAAATAAAGTTTTACTTAAATTAGTAACGTAAATATTTTATTGTCACTTTCTTAAGGTTCCGTACCCAAAAGTTAAAACGGGACCCTATTACTATTAATACGACTCCGCTGACCCCCCGTCTGTAATCACGCTATATCTCAGTAACCGTAATAGTTAGACAGTAGAAATTTTAATAGACGATGTATTTCTGCTGCCGCTATAACAAAAATAGTAATAAACAGAATATATTAATTATTTAAGGGGGTTCCCATATAACAAATATGATGTTTTTACCATTTTTATTTATAACAGAACCCTTCTTTGGCGAGTTCAACTTTACTTGGCTGTTTTTTGAGTATTATTTTATTTTAATTCAAATGGAACTTTATTAACCAGAGCACTGTCATAAATTTAAATTAATCTAGAATTCTAGATGTTTGTAATTCAGAAGCATATTACTATCGAATGCGTGTTGCATATTAATCTAGTTGGTTTTGATAAATACGTTTGGAAGGAATAATTTCAGAGAAATATTTGTACTTCGCAAGTAAATTCAACTCGGAATATTAGTTTAATATTCCCATTAGTATACAGTTACTGTAAACAACAGCGTAATCTTCCTAATCTTCCTAGTCTTTATTAACCCTCAAAATCTACTGGGATCGGCTACCAGACAATCGGTATCACCTAAATGACAGTTTTTCCACAGTGCGATTGGCCTCGGACCTCCGCAACTCTCAGGGGGAAGTGAATTTAAAGGTTGCACTAATTGTCAATACATTTAAGAGCACTGACATCTCAATATCGATCACCAGAGATCCTGATCAAACGGGACCGACGGCTTAGCGAGTTCTTTGAGCCATCGTCGTGCAACACCACCGACTATAACCATTATCTGAAAAATATATGTTTTCTAAATATTTTTCCATTTTCAAATGAACTATTTAGCTCAAAGTTTATTTTAACAAAAATGCCATGTTTAAATCTGTTACAATTTCATAAAAGGTTGCAATTTGATACAATAAACCTATACTAAAATATAACTCTTAACTAAAAACTAATGAACTAAACAGATAAGTCCAGAACTCATTAGCAATAATGCTGCCTTAGTCATAAATTTCGCTGCAAAAATCCATGCTCCAATATAAATCTTTTTTTTGTTTATTACGAAATATAAAAGTGAAGCCGAAGATTACAGAACAGTATTACATTTTTAATTAAATTTTTAATAAACACTTCCACGCCATACTGTTTTACTATCGCGCAAGAATAACGCGATATGAAAAGGATTAGCTAGAGATGCGGCTTAGTCTTAAAGGGAATAACCAACGTATAGAGACTGACACTAGGGATTGGATATTATTTTTTTATAATACGATTTCATGTTCTACCGTGGGAGAGCCACACTTCGGCATGCATGGGCAGACTCGACCGGAGTGATTCCACGGCCTCACAGAAAAGCTGTGTGAAACAGCGCTGTGTTTCACCGAGAGAGTGAGGAAACCGGAAGCCCATAATCCAACTCATCCTCCTCCCACAAGGCCGGCTAAAAGGCGCTTGTGACGCCTTTGGTGTTGCAGGTGTCTATAGGCAGCGGTAATCGCTTACCATAAGACAATACGTCTGCTCGTTTGCCGCCTATTCAATAAAAGAAAAAATGTTGTTATTGTAATTGTAACATAAAATCATGTTATAAAAATGACATGAAAATGGACATCGGACCTGAAACCCAACAGCAGTACTGTCAGGGAATTGAACCTGAAAACTTTTGATCGGCAATCGCTTTATGTTAACCTCTTGACACAACGAGGAAGTCTAACACATAATAAAATAACTAAAAAAATATACAAAATTTTAATACATAAAATATTGTTACATGTTAGGGTTCGATGGGTTTGAAAAATAAACCTTCTGACGTGTTAAAGAGACTTTATTAAAAAAACTGTTAAAAACACAATATTACTTAGAATAACAGATCTTCATTGTCGCCAAGGTTGCTAGGCTAATCACTGATGTCATTTTAATATTTATCGCACTGTAGCTCAAACTGAACTCAACTGTGGCCCACGAGTTCCCTATTTATACCCATTATTATATTATTATAATTAGCGCATTCTAGTAACTACACGCATATACAAGGTCGTTCACTGTACCAAGGACGCGCCCATCGACGAAGTTGCCGGAAGCAACCGCGCAATAATCAATTGATATTCGATGCTATGTATATATGTGATGTAAGGTTCGTTATTCCATGCCACAAGAAACAACGAGAAATTTCCGATTGAGGCGTATGTGTTATGTTAATCTCCTATAATCTTTCTTCGTAACAATATATACCAAGAGCTCTTGTCCAACAATAGTAATAGGGTCCGACAATAAAGATAACTCGTTATCCAGGCCCTAATTAATTAAAGTAAATTTAAAATCTTACTTATTTGAATAATAAAATTGCAACACTAAGACAGTTAAACACAATAAGCTTGTACAGAATAAAGATGGGATAAAGGAAAGTACTAATTAAATGCGCTATTGTTTACAGAAACTTCTCTATTTATCTTTGCCACAATGAAAGTCAACGTAACTTCAATAGAATCTCGAACATCTTACACTTTCAATATACATTAGAAGTTAATTAAATTTTCTTCAAAACAAACTAAACGTAGAATTAAACAATTAATTTGAATGCGAATTACTTAAATCCCCATTGGTCAATTATAAGTGTAAGATGAAGTGATGTGGCACATTACGTACAAATCGACCTAAAGTAATGTTCTTCCTAACCATTGCAGC
Source organism: Hyphantria cunea (assembly GCA_003709505.1). Lineage (NCBI taxonomy): Eukaryota > Metazoa > Arthropoda > Insecta > Lepidoptera > Erebidae > Hyphantria > Hyphantria cunea. The sequence goes on along the minus strand of PKRV01000173.1, from coordinate 3,611,637 downwards.
ATACTGATTTAAGGGAAGAACAGGTCTCGTGGTATCACTCGTAAAATGGTTCCAAATGGGGGTCACAACCCTTAAAATTGATGATAACGACACGTGAAGGAGGAAGTATTGTACATGTTTTAGTAATGTTGGTTATAAAGTCATAACTTGTAGTTCTATAATTTCAATTGTTCTTTACAAATAACAGACAAGGGTATTAAATTAAAAGTAAAACTTTTCATACAATATAAGCAACAAAAAAGGGCAAAAGTATGGATATAGGGTCATTTGTCTTTTATTTTGTCTTTCATGTAGTGTTTTAAATCTATTCAAGGTCAAAATTGAAATAAAAAAAGTTGACTTATCACTTTTGCACAATCGTTTTTGTATTCAAGTAATTGTCATGAGATATGTTATTTGTCTGATATGGAATATGACTGTCTTTTTTGGCTACGATACCACTCAGGATTCATCAAGTATACATATAAGCATGAAAAGCATGGAGTCAGCGAATGATTGAGATATTAATCTATTGTGAATATTTTTATCGATAGTTTTATTATTATACGTGACTGTCGTTTGTACTTTTTCCTTTTTAATGTTAAATAACTTTTATTATAAACGAACAGATGTGAATACATAAAAGGCCTGTCACCATCAATAGACTCATGCAATGCAAGGGACATCGATAAGGGCTGGAAAATTCGACTTCAGATAATCGTTTCCCGTATGACATTTTTAATGATACTTCCAGTAAGTTAAATAGTGCATCATTTAAACTATTTTGGTTGTCAATCAATAACAATGAAATAGTTAAATATCCATGACTTGAAAATCTATTTTAGGTTTACTAAGATTTATTTCTAGAAAATGATTCATATATAATATTATGATCTCATTTGAATTAAATTACAAGAATAAATATCGAAAAAAACATTATTCTGTGAAATAATCAGTATGTAACATAACGAACGCACATCAGTAAGAAGATCCTTTTTACAACATGTGTAGAATTTATTCCAAATAATTTTCAATAAAACATTGGATATGTTTATTATCAAACAGCCAACATAAAATAAAACCACTACTACCGGTTTATCAACAATCCTGAAGGTGTTTCGAATGCTTTTCTAGAACGTACAGGATGAATATTACTGTATCGGAATTGTTAGAATACCCTGTTCATAGTCACAGAAAGGACTAAATTTACTTTTCTGATAAGCACAAAAGTGATTTTATTATATTTTATTTACAAGTATTATAATAAACTCAAACTGTGTCAAAGTATGTGACTACACGGTTGGACTAGTGGTTTCAGTGGTCGCCACACCCCTTCCTACTGCGCCAAGTGTTGTGGGTTCAAATCCTACATGGGACAACACTTTGTGTGATCCATAAATTGTTGTTCTAAGTCTGGGTGTACTTCGTGTCCATTTCAGGTATGTTTGTAAAGATCCCCGTGTCACAGGAATGTATATATTCTTAATGCAAAAGTTGTATTTAAAAAAAAATTGTAAGTAAATACAGTCACAAAAGTACACAATGTCAGTAGTATAATCAAAACAACTGCAAAACTCAATAGGCTTATTATCAGATCAGGTATTTTATTATGATATTTGTGTGTAAACAAGAAATCAAACGAAGTGTTTGTCTAGCCTCGTACTTTTGGTAGTCGACAATGCGGTGCTCCAAAGAAAATTTAGCCAATATTTACATAATGTTTATTGTATGACTAATATTATACATTCGAAAGTAACTCTACCTGTTAATCGCAAAATCTCTATGCCGAATTTCATTTAAACCACTGCACCGATTTCAATCATATTTGGTGTAAAGATACTTTGATTCTTAATGAAGACTAGAGCTACGTTTTGCCACGATAATCTTTATAAACGCGGAACTGTGAATATAACTTAGCTACTTAATTATTTTTAAACTTGTGACTATTTTTGAATTCGTAGTAATAGTAAAATTGACACAAAACGGAACAGACACAGTTAAAAATTCATGTTTCGAAAACAAATGGTACTGATAAAAGATGTAGAAACAAATACGATCGTAAAAACCCGTAACGCACTTTTTACGAGAGAACAGGATAATTCCGTATAATTCACTCGGAGTGCCTTCTTGTCGAGTTACAACTTGTATTTCGGTGTCAAAATTAAGATGCTATGAAATGACACAAATATAAAAGGAAACTTGTTCAAAATACCCAATTCATTTAATTGATTTGGCTAATATTTTGATCCTTGTTATAACATTCATCATCGTTATCATTAAAATCATCGAATTAATTATAAAAACTATTGAATACTACACGATTTTTGCCACGCATTCCGGGTCCCAAGGTTTCATGTATTTGATTTTGTATTCTATTTATTTTATTAAGAAGACAACACTTAGACAAATTCTGAGTCGCGGTGGACTTTACTAACATATAAGAAATGCACACAATATGCACCTAGATAGAAAATAGCCATAGATCACACAAAATAGTATTATGGAAGTACAGTAGAACGCGGCGGGGTGATCGCCTAAATTTAAATTACACCATCCGTACAATATAAACATGTATAAACAATAAGGAAGTTACTTAATCCAGGACAAATTTGAATGCTGGTCCAAACAAGAGATAGCCTCGGAATCGTTGTAAAGAGGGATCGCGTCTATTTTCAACTTAAAAAGGCGTCATGCCACTGTCAGAGATTTGCGCTTAAACAGAAGTAATCAGGCCGAAGCAAGCGGATTAGCTATCATGGAAGTCGAAAAAAACAAGGTAAAGTCAACTACTGAAATATGTAGATACTCTGATCCTCATAATGGATGAATGTGAATGCATGATCTAATGAAACCTATTTTTTTAAATTCATTTCACATTTTATCTGTCAAATTAACTCGTCACAGACACATAATTAGCGCGAAAGGTCATATAATCTAATTCTACGGGCGCAGTCAACGCAGTAACGTACATTATGAATTTACTGACGGACACCCGTTAACGTATATGAATCTGGTGATGGATAGTGGCGGTTACGTTTATGAATTTTGTGATAGACAGGCTTTGTGTTAGTTTCCATTTGGTTAACTAAAATATGGGCCGCAACCATTAATTCGTTACTAAGCCTTACAGTTAAATGAAAATACTCTGTACCCTTATATGAATAATTTGTTTTTAATTTTGTTGGATTATATGCAATTGTATGTTAATATGACATATGCAATTTACAGGTTGTTTGGAATAGGTATGTGTCCATAAAACAAGCGCTATAAGTGATCGTTTACACGAGATGCGAGGGTTTCTACTCATTATCAGAGTCTCCTTATTTAAATTAAGTTTATTGTTTAAAACGTTTCAATTGAATAACACACCACAATGAATTAATGGTTAATATAAGACAAACAAAAACGTTAGTTAAAATACATTGATCACTTTGTTAACTATGAAAAACTACGCAGTATCTACTTTATTGTATAGCTAAAATATATTTATAGTATTTATTTTTACAAATTTTTATGTGGAGGAAAAATTGTGTGTTTAAAGTAGTGATCTTTCTTTTCATACTATATGAATGTATAATAGTAACAAAAATATTTTTAAGGACTTTTTATTTATAATCAAAAAGCGCAATTTGCTTTTTATTTTAAATTAAAAGAGGGAGTGAGGGAGAGAGAGCGCTCTGGGGCTTTATTTATCTATAATTTTAACATGAAAATGATCTTCATAAAAGGTTTATCCTCAAAATGCCAAAACTATTCATATTCATGTAAGTAGGTACTGCGTAATGCGCTTTTCGTATTTTTTTTCTAATCGTATTCACACAAAGCTTAATGCTTTTATCGTTTTTTTTTTTAACTTAAGGCCACTACTTGCATTTTTCCGATACAGTAGAGCGCTACACATTTTTGTGGTAGACTATATTTTTTGTTGTATTGTACCCTTCACAGGCCGCAGTCATATATCGCGCTCAGCTCTAATAAACTTGAAGTAAGAATATACATCTGATGGAATTTTTGTTAGATGTGGCTTCTGTAATTTAATTGGATATATATATTTTCGGTTGAAAAATAATTGTAGAAGATAAATCAATATTAAATCTAATATCAGTACAAAATAACATAACTAACATAATAAATTAATATAATTTTTTATTCGTTTCATACACAGACAAAAAAAGAAAAATCAAATGGCCTCAACTACAGACGCCAATTACACTCATTCTTACCGTTAACTTAATTAAAAACTACTTATCAGATCTCATTAAATTTTTAATAAAACACACGACAAGCACTAGATCCTGAATATAAAATGAATCATCAAAATCAGTACACCCAGTAAGAACTTATGGAGGTAACAAACAAACAAAAAAACAATCGAATTGAGAAACTTCTCCTTTTTTAAGTCGGTTAGGTTGGGATTTCTATCACATTTTTATATGACAGTAATTCGAATTCTAAAAGTGATTATTGAACTGATTACTTAAATGAGAATTTAGTGTAAAATAAATTGTTGCACAATTTTACTGTACTCGCAAAATCACGGCAAATATTATAAAGTGGAGTAAGGTGCCTTATCCGAGTGTCAGAAGTTGTCACTAACAAAAGATTCGTACATCTAAAGCAAACTGAATATTATTTGAATGTGTGTGTTCCATTCGAATTTTTCACATAGTTCCAAAAATGCCGGTGCAATCGTTTCTAGTTCTATGCCGTTCACGCGTTGCTTCGGACTTTTAGTACAAAAAGAGTTCACCCAGATTTTTCAATATGACTTTTCCAATGTGACTGAATTACTTTTGTTTTTAAAGTTTTTTCACCGATCGGAAGTTGATGGATATTTAATATGAACGTAACTGAGTCTATATATTATAAGCGTCAATTTTTGATCGATTATATTTTTTTTATTACTTTCCAAAGCTGTATTTCAATCTTCTTTGGTACTTGTAGCTTTGTTCGCTTGGGTGATATAATTTCTTTTGGCGTTATGTGGCTTTTTGCATTCATTAACTGTGTATATCTCTTGTTCAAGATTTTAATTTAATGAATGAATAAATTAAGTAAGAGTTAAAACAGCAAATTAAGACCGAAAAATAAGAGTAAAATGTTAACTCTGTAAAGACTGCATTATAATAAATATGTTATATTGCATTATATTAAGTATGTTTAAATTTAAATAATATTGCCTTAAAAAGTCATTAAATAATATTTTAACATGGCAGAATAGACGCCAAAGCATTCTCAAAGAAAACACTAACAAACCCCTCAAAGCAAAGCTAAATAGACAGTACAGCAACCGTACAGAACTCTATTATTTAAAATTCTGCTCGCTATTACTGCACGCCCGACCTTACCTTACTAATCTGCAACAAAAGTAGCAACTAAATCGGATTTGTAACCGCAATACCCCGTTCTTTCTGATTGGAACTACAAGCCTTTTAACTTTACCTTACTTAGTTTTATTTCCTTTTATGTAATGAGTATTACTATTACAGAAAGTTTTAGACAAAATTTCTTTTATAATCAAAAGACTGTTAAAAAAACTAAGCCTTCAAGACAAAACGTTTGAAATCACTAGTAATGTATGTAATGCGTTTTTACTAGCAGTTTTAAGGCTGATTATAGAAAGTAAGACTAACTGTCCCATTGTGCACGCCCCCCAAACGAAAAACCACTAAATTATTGTATGTTTTACTCTCTTTACTTAATTTTTTTATTAACATAATTAAACAAATGCCCTTAAATATGTTTGCACATTTAACATTTTGCAATACATATTATACAATTACAATAATATGGTTACCATCTTAAAATGTAGAATACATATCTTTTAAACAAAAGGCTATCAATATCACATAAAAAGGTCATCTATCATGTGGTAACTACCTTCTTACTACTACGCAGTATGACAGTCACAAATTAGATATAAAATTGACATTTAAACTCGAAAGCGTGAAATAAAAATAAGTCATTGTCTGTTTTTTTTTTTTTTTTTTTTTTTGTTTTTGCGAAAGACGGTCCACATTTCATGTCATCCACATTTTTTATATTTTTTATCATTAATTCCATCACGACGAAGACTTGAAGACTCGAAGACTTAGAATTGAAGACTTGAAATACTTGACATTGGCAGAAATAGCTTATCGGGCTGATTGCCATTCATCAAAAGAAGAAGAAGTCATTGTCTGTCATTATTCAAATCTTATAAAATCTTATTTTAAAAAGTCTTATAATCTTAATCCGCTTCACAATATTCTCAATCCTATTCACAAGCATTATACTGGTTTTGATTAATTACATAAATTGGCTTTGTAACTGGTCCACAAAATTGATGACAAGGCGTTCCGTAAGTTTCGGAAGGACAGGTGCGACGCCAACTGGTCTCTTTATAGGGTTGCAAGAAATCGGTGTAATCAGGTAGTGCGTAATGCTAAACACTACCGTATCATCACTAATCTTTACTGCACTTCTGCCTCCTATATTCGGAGATTCCTCGGCACCCTGGGTACTGGTAGTAGAGGTATCCGAGAAATGGATTTCTACAGTGACCTTTAATTTGGATGATATCAATCGATATTTCACCTCTCTGCCACAGTTTGATCACCAAACTAAGTGTCGTGCTTTAAGGTTTCTGGCTGACCCACCTCGTCCCAATATTAATTCCTTTCAGTTTTCTCTAGTTTCACCAGACGATATCAAAAAGATAGTCCTCTCCACTAAATCTAACGCAATGGGCAGTGACAACATTAACCGTGAACACTCCTATCCTTGACCATCTACTGCCTGCACTAACGCATATAGTGAAGTTTTCATTCGACTCAAGTACGTTCCCCTCACTGTGGCGCAACGCAATGAGTTTATTAAAAAGAGCCCCTCCCGCTTGAGAAAGTTGATGAGCATTTGCCCACTATCATTCCTGTTTCCAAAGACTACACGGTTGGCCTAGTGGTTTCAGTGGTCGCCACACCGCTTCCTACTGCGCTAAGTGTTGTGGGTTCAAATCCTACACTTTGTGTGATCCATAAATTGTTGTTCTAAGTCTGGGTGTACTTTGTGTCCATTTCATGTATGTTTGTAAAGATCCCCGTGACACAATGGGAGAGTTGTAAAAAAAAACCATGGGATCCTATTACCGGTTTGCTGCAGGTCTGTACTCCCACTTTGACGTTGAAGTCACCTATAACAACGTTGTAGTGGGTTTTAGTAGTGAATTGGAGGGCCCTCGATATGTCATCGTATATATCCTCCACCTCATCGTCCGAGTGAGCCGAGGTCGGTGCGTACATTTGTATTACCTTGAGGCTATACCTCTCTGTAAGCTTGCCAATGAGGTCGCTACCCTGTTCGACGCACTGGAAATTTCTACAACGTTGCCAGAAAGCGACTTGTTTACCAGAAACCCCACGCCACCTTGGGATCGTTGGTCTCCTTCGCGGAAGTACATCAGGTGACCTGAGTCGAGGATTATGGTATCGCCCCCCTCTCTTCGGACTTCCCATAATCCTAAGGTATGCCACCTAATCTTCCCGATTTCCAGTCCAAGTTGTACCAGATGCGAGTCTAGCCGTAACGTGCGGCCGTTAAATGTTGCCAGGGTCAGTCGTTTGTGGTGGCCTCCCGTATCCCGGTGATTCTTAGCACCCCTGCAGTATAACCGTGGTCGCCACCATGATCAGGAACAGCGGGACTAACAGGAACTGGGGGCCGTGGCTTCTGTTGCTTACTCATGGAGGTTTTTACCCATAATCACCACGCTGGGCAGGCGGGTTGGTGATCGCAGGGCGTAACTTGTTGCACCGGTGACGCTGCTGCCCATCACCAGCCTATTGTATTTAGTTACGCCTGTTGGGATGGATATACCGCCATCGGTCGGTCGCCAGAGCCTCGTTTGTTATCCAGCAGGGTGTACCGCTTGCAGGTGAGATTGGCTGGGAGTGAAAGATTCATATTATTCATTTTAATCTGCCATCATTCTGAAATTTCTTCTCATATTTTTTGTGTCATGAAACGACGAAAACGAAAAAGGACGTTATATTTTTATCATGTATTATCTAGGTAATAAACCTAAATAAAATGTTAACAGTACTAAAATTTCAATTCTAGCGTACCATAAAATCTCTGACTGTTTAAGATTTTTCCACTGGAGTTGCATAGTTTTTATAATAAGTAAAATTTTGGCAAAGTAAGAATTATATCCTAATGCCTGATTTTAAAAAAACAGATAAATTTTTGAAGAAAGCTGGAATTATTGAAATTTGCATAATTAATAAATATACGAACCAAATAAACGACAACAAACTTTACTGTTACAAAATTTCATTTTAAAAAGAATGGAACTAAAAATGTACGAAATCTCATTAGGGAAATTCCTTCATTTTGACGCTCGATGGTAATTCTTATTCATGAAAATGTTTCTAATATTTTTTTTCATATAAATCTGTGTGTATTTATACAAATTTACGTTTAGTCCAAAATGATTTTACTGTTCGTAGTTTATTTAAGGGAAAAGAGAGCAAATCACGCAGGACAACCACCCTAAAGAGAAGAAAAACTTGAATGTAATCCCATACAAACCCATCTTGGCAGAGTGTTATACCACTCAAAACTTTCCTTTCCAAGGAGAAGTATATTTTTTTATGTATGGCCCGGCCAAAATTGTACTATTGAAGACTGTTGAAGATATAATAATAAATGAAACAACAATAGGTGAAATAATTCCGTGCAGGGAATCCTTCACAGCTAACAGCTTAATTTATTATCCGTTTAAGTACAACAGAATGGTGAATGACAGTGTCAAGTATATCGCATTATTAATATTCCACTCGTAGTCATCGGCCTCAGTAGGGACTGCGACTCAACGAATGTCAGCAATTAGACAAGCGCGGGAGCGACAGCATTAGAAACATACAATTTATTTATTAAAATTATTTAATTAGGTACATTATAGTGATATCAATAGATTGTGCTTTTTATATATTTTGTTCTTATTTGATACAAAATTTGTAATGTAATAGGTAGTAACTAGGAAATCTCGATAAATAATTAGACTTAATAATTTTAGTTTTGTAGTATCATGGTAATTAAAATTTCTATTCCGTTTGTTGGCACAATTTTCTTTTTCAATAACATTTTTCAAGTCTATGTCAATGTCAAAGTAAGTGCTTATTTTAAGAGATAAATTAAATAAATAAAATTACGAATGCTTTTCTTATTTTATTTACAGCAGGCTTTATTCTGCAGACGATACACTTACAATAATTACACGTCTAGCCGGAGCTTAACGAGTGCCGTCAGTCGGGCCCTGTGTGCTGTACCTAATGTGTTTATTCTATGTACCATGCATAATGAGAAGTAAAACGCTGTCATATGGCTCCAAACGTTGGTTTGGTGAGTAAATTAGACAGGAAGCCACTCATTTAACTTTGAAATGAAAATAATTTGATATGTGCGTTTTTCATAATATAAATACAAAATGTGTATGTGTATGTGTGTGTGTGTAACTCTCAGGAAATATGATTGTATATCTAAAGACATATCGCAATATGTCTTTAGGTACATAATCATGTAGTTATCTATTATTCTCAACCTTTGCGTTTTTATAAATTAGTTATAAGAAAAGACGACCACGTATTTGAATATCAGATTAAGTTGAAGTGGTCTTTTAAATTTCATAAATCTAAACTTTCAGTCTTTCTCCTTCAACCGATAACCGACCATGAAATTTTCGTTACCTATCGTTCGATTCATTGGAAATTAGGGTCTTGTATTTGTACTAATCATCGTGAATCACTGGGAACCAACGTTGGTTACCGGATTGCAAAATTAAGCAATACTAGCCTGGTCAATAATTTTAATGGGTGACCATTCTTATCACATTGAGACCCCTTCGTACTATGGAAAGTACGTTAAGCCGTTGGTCCTGGTTGATATCATTGGCTATCGACCAATTAGTTGAAGCCTTAAAAAATTCAATAATAGCCTTACTATGGAACTTTAAACCGAACAGAATTTGAGTTGTAGAGGTCTAATGGCAGTCATTCTTTATAAACAAATCAGCCGCAGTGGATTTTAACCTGAAAATACAGGTAGGAATAATTTACCTGTATAGCTAGTAAATGGACACAACATACTTCTTTGAACTGACAAGTGTTAAAAACTGACATATTTTTTATAGAATTTAGGGAGCAAACGAGCAAGCGTATTGCCTGATGGTAAGCGATTTCCGTCGTCCCATGAACACCAGAGGCGGTACAAGTGCTTTGCCAGCCTTTGAGAGATGGGGAGGGGGATGGGGCGTGGTTGGGGTATGGGCCTACGGTATCCTGCTGGGAGGGGTCCGCATGGCGTAAGAAAACGGTTCCCGGATTTCTCCCGTCTCAGGCGCAGAGTGGCATACCGTGTAGTTTTAGTCGGTTCGATTCCGACACATCGCCCCGCTGCAGACCCCGGTGGGGTGAAGGCCCGAGGGGGTTTACACACGTTTAAAAAAAATGGTATCTCTCACTCACTTGGTAAAACACAGCGCAAACGCTGTTTCACACCGGTTTTCTGCGAGGCCGTAGTATCACTCCGGTTTAACTGGCTCATTTATGCCGGAACATAACTCTCCTACGGTATAAATTAAAATGAATTCTAGTGCTTTGGACGGCACCCAAATGAGTACTAGTACCTACACTACACAATGTTTGACTTTTTGACACTTAAAAAGATCTCCACTCTAAATGTTCTATACTAAAAAAGTAATGTAATTCTTCAAAGGACTTAGTAAATCTTTTACATTGTTTCTTTTCGCTTTAGTTGATAAAAAAATTGCAACCACTTTAGGGTAACAGTGTAACTATAGTAGTTATTGCTATTCTAAGCTTTTCCAACGCTTAACCCTATTATTATACAAACTTCAGTACACACATGCCCACAAGTGGACAGGAACCAAATTGCTCAAGTTTTTGCAAACGGACTGCGCTGGCCACGAGGCGTGCAAATGAGAAAACTTTTACCTTAGTGATTATGAAGTATAACCATTTGTTTAAGCATGTGGTTTCTGAGTATGGGTAAAAGCAGTTTTATTATCCCTATGTGTTTAGAGGACTCAGAGGATGAGCATTATGTTAAGCTTTTTTCTTAATTAAAAATTACTGGAGTAAAGCAGCATTAACCTCGATTTTGTGAAGGTTAAATTGCTTTATTTTCGTACATAATGTATTCTAACAAGAACGTAATTAATTTTGATCTTGATAATAGTTAAATCAAGCAAAGACCTATCTTCACACATATTTTAGTAGATATATTAAAGCTATTTTAATGTTTGAGCTATATTCCTAAAATAAAAATTTTCATTTAAATACTTTCAGTAGTTTTTGCGTAAAAGAATAACGAACATCCATACATCCTCTTTAACTTTAAGGTCATAATGTTAATATAAATGAGTAGTATACTAGGGGACAGAATCAATGATGCAGTTTTAGTGTTGTCAACCTTATTTCACTTCTAATGCTAGTAGAATAGTTCTGCTTTACAAAATATATCCACATGTGCCATTTTTGTTTCTGAAAATAAGCATTATTACTTTTATAGATTTATTTATTTGGCTTAACTTGGTTTTTTATTTTGAATAACTGAGTGTTTTACTAATAACAACATTTCAAAATCATTAGGAATAATTTATTCCCTACGACGTATAATTAATATAAACCTAAAGTAAAGCTAGTTAGCTTTACTATAATCCGAATATTATCTGTTAATAGACCCTTAAAATTACCATCTTGTTGGAAATTTTTTGATAAAATTTAGTATGGTATTCTGAATCTAAAGGTAATTATTAAAAAAATTAAGCATCCTTTATCAAAAAACTCGATAGGAATGTTATAAAATTATTATTTTTTTGTAATATATGAAATATCTGTGTATGAGCCTTCATAATACGTTATTTGTAAGAAACATTATTTGTAAGAAATTGAACCTTACATTATTTGTAAGAAACATTATTTGAAGAAATTGGGGTGTGTGGGGGCGAACCACAATCTTTCGCCCCCAGCCAACCTCACCTGCACGCGGTGCACCCTGCTAGATAACAAACGAGGCTCTGGCGACCGACCGATGGCGGTATATCCATCCTAAAAGGCGTAACTAAATACAATAGGCCGGTGATGGGCAGCAGCGTCACCGGTGCAACAAGTTACGCCCTGCGGTCACCAACCCGCCTGCCCAGCGTGGTGATTATGGGCTGACCCCCTCCATGAGTAAGCAAAAGAAGCCACGGCCCCCAGTTCCCGGTAGTCCCGCTATTCCTGGTCATGGTGGCGACCACGGTTACGGCGGGACAGGGGGTGCTAAGAATCACCGGGTTACGGGAGGCCACCACNGAAATTGGAGAGGCCTATGTCCAGCAGTGGACTGCGATAGGCTGATGATGAAGAAATTAAACCACACAAATATTTATGTAAGTGAAATAAATATACGGACGGTCAGAAAATTGTATGACCGCTTGAAGGTTAGAAGACGGGTACTCAACACGTTACTTTAATTTTTGATAGTCTCTGGATTTAAAGTGCTATCGTTTATGAGTGAAACAAAAATACAGTAAGCTTAACAATTTTAAACCGTTTTTTAAATACATTTATTCATAATTACTGTATCAATCGTATTTGTTACCTTATCTTAGATGTAGACGTTTGATTATATAAAATTCTATTGTGTATGATTGAAAACAATACGTGAAATTATGATTTATCTTAAAATAGTACAAGAAATACTATCAAAGTATTTATATAAACAAATTGTTGTGAAGTTTTCCCATTTGCGCATGTGGCGACTAGTGGCACAGTCACTACTCAACTGTCTGCTGGGAAGAACTTATTCAATCAGTTGTACTATGTACAAGTTGATTGTAGTTCATAAAAATATAATAAAGATGAAATAAGGTTCCAAAACCTCTGAATGTACTACTGTCGTAAAGTGTATTGTTACTGCAATTTTTTTTAGAAATTAATAAACCCGTATTTTTCGTTTGTCTTGTTTCGAACTAAAAATATTGTTTATTCCAAAATCAGATCTTTATGTCAAACGTAGTTAGTGTTTGGAGCCATCGAAACGTTATGTCGCTTTTTCGAAGTCATTAAATATTTATTTTAAAGTAACTCGACCAACAGCTGATCAGTTTTTGCCCAAATAATATTATTGATATTGGTAAACACGATCACATAAATTATTTCACAGTTCTCTTTAAAAAAACACTCCAAAAATATAAATTAGCCACTTATATTGAGAATAGAAAAGACATATTAATATTTAAAATGTCAATTAAAATTTCAAGGAGTGGTACACTTTTCCGGTTTAACTCTCAGAAGGTAATGTTGTAATGTATTCATTTTCAAGTTTGAGGTTGCTGTCGAGAGTCTTAAAATAATGTTGAGAGATATATATAGAAAGTAAACTATGCTATACTTATAGTTATGCAAGCATTAATGTATGTATTTTGTCGGCAATGTTTAAAATAAAACAAGAGTAAGCTTACTCTTGTTTTATTTTAAAAATTGTTGTGTTATCTTGTTCTGTTACTAATAAAGAACAGACGATTCTAGACCAAAAATTTTTAAATAAAATAGAATGATTTTAAATTCAAAATGTAGAATAATAACTAATTTAAAATTAAATTAAAATACTAGGAAATAAAAAAAATAACTCAACTATAAATAGTTGGAGAGAATAATTTTATTTGTAAAAAAATCATATTCTACCACATAATGTAATGATGACAACAGTATGAGACAGATTTACTTGAACAAACCAGACGATAATAAATTCCAGAAGGTCATCTCCCTCAGAGACGAAACCATTGCAGACGGCAAAACAAATAAGCACTAAGTTATCTCATCTTGCTGCAAAATGAGAAAAGTTATGAATCTGCTGCACTTTTGATGGGTATCCTAGCGTATTCTGTGATACGCGATTCGAATCATACAACTATAAGTAAAAATGTGTAATTGTCAGAAAACAAATATGCGCTAAAGCTAAGATTTCAATCACATAACTAATATTCTCTTATTTTAGTGATACAATTTCCAAAATTTTAATGTTATTTTTCTATTTAGATAACATCTATGTTTAGTGTGTCATTCCAATTTTAGTGCATCTTTGATACTCAAAACGCCGTTTCATAAGACAAAACTGATTTTTGAATTATTCATTTTGTTTAGTGAGTATATAGTTGAGCTTAGGGAGTTTTTGAACAAGAGAATAAGCACCACTGTTATTGAATTATCTGGTTGTTAAAAGAGACTGCAAGCATACTTCACTTGTGTTGGCACGCTTTAAAATCAGACAAGAATATTATGCAATGAATTTGATTCTGTAATTATTATGATTGTCTGTTGCCTTAGCGTGCTAGCTATCTTGCTACTGAAGAGACATTTAACTTAAAAATGTAACAATGATATAGCACTTCCTATATATTATATTTTGAAAACAAACAAATAATTGTACTATATTGTTGTTATTTATCTTTGAATACCGGGATAATATTCTAACCAGCCACAAAACGGTGGCCTCAGGTTAAGAAAAAAACACTCGACTTTACGAAAATCTGAATCAGGGTTTCATACAAGTCGACTTTAGTACAATATCTAATAGTGCTTCTATTCTAATAGAAATGTTTATTTAACGTGAGCATTACTACTAACAATAAGTGTATTAAGTCATTTTTTATTCGATTTATGGCCATTTTTATTACTTGACAACAAGATTATTTCTGTTTAGTTTGCAATGTGGCATAGTTTTTCTATTTTACATTGAAATCAACTCAAAAATCCGTCGACAAGTATTGAAAGTATATATATATATATAAATTATTGAAAGTAGATGACTTTAAAATTAACCATTTGAACTAAAAGCAAATAATATTAGGTCTGCAGATGAAGCAGCATCTCATCTCTAGGTACAATATATGCAGCTATTATGTAAGTATATGAAATATACTACTGTCTTTTGTTTGTATTTGAAAAATAGCATAAATTTTATCTAATAATCTCAATTCCCACTCAAATCAATAGGGAGTAGCTGAATACTAAATTCAAATGTGCGCTGCCATATTGTAAACATGGTTCCAATTTTAACAATTCTAATTCGACTAACATCACCTATTCCCCGGCGTCCATTGAATAGTTCGGCTACACAGATGATTAATAACTAGATATTAATCAAAGCATTATTCTGGTCAAGGGATCAAATTATGGTCTCGCTGTTTTGTACAGAAATGGTTTAGCTGTTCAAATGCAAGCTATGTTGGGCGATTCAGTGATTTAATCATAGAAATTTGGAAACATGCCATTGTTTTGTCAAGATTATAAGTGAGTGGAATTTAATTTTGAAATACCACTGACAGCTAAATACGGGCGGAGTTCCCTGAAAATTTTTATCATAATTATTATCGTGAACTTGTATATTCACATTTTACTTCAAAAAACAAGCATTTTGCAAATTAAAAAGTAAAATTGAAATAGCTTACATCATACCTTTTTTTTGAGGGGATGAAAAACTAATTTGAAAGGAACTGAAAATTCCTTTGGGATTTGAGAATCAAGAATATCTGGGAATTGACTATAAACCACCCCAACGATCGACCTTAGGCTTTAGGAGATGTGTTCAATAATAATAATTGGTAATAGTTATAATTATTATAAAAATAATATAAATTTATCTTAATAAGCACATACTATAGGATAATAAACTTTGTCATACATATATTAAAATGATGTTAATAATGTATATCAAAAATAAGCGAAAAAATCCATGTCACTTAGTCGATAACAATGGTTTATTCAAAAAGTTGATAACCGTCACGTGCTTCGCGCATTTTTAGTATTTTGATTATGAAATTGACAACTATGCAATAATTCTTTTAAATTATGTTTTCTGAAGTAACGGTAATCGCAACCACATATCAACATAAAAACATTGTTAATTTAGTAAAATAAACTAGATTTCATTGAGGCATGATTTACAAAAATGTTGTCCATTATCTTTGACACTTCATTTTGGAAAAATAAAGTACTATATTACCCTTGGCAAGTTATTTTAAAGGATGGTCCATTCGGTCAAAATTTCAGAATGTTGCAACTCTTGTTACTTTTCTTGTCATTAATAATGTTATTTCTTATGTTTTCGCAAACGGACGTCATTTAAAAAATAATATTTATTACTTTTTTTATTATAACATTGGCGTCTCAATTGTACGTAATGAACAAAAGTGATAGAATGAGACAGATAGTGACGCTGTCAGTCTGTCTTACTCTAGAGCAAGACAGATAGTGATGCTATCAGTCAGATGCTTGATGAACGACTTATTCGTACATAACATTTAGTACGCACCGTTTCTCCGTTTACTACGCATTTCCCGTAATCGTGTAACTTTCGTACTAACGACTTTGGCTTGTGTTACCTTTGAGGTGATACTGCATCCATACTGACGACTTTAGCTTTGTTTTTCTGGACTTTGTGCTGTGCAAACGGTGTGTGAACAATAAGTCGTATTTCTGCCGTATATGCAAATATCCATCTCATCTACGGTGAATGCCGTTGCGATGCTTCTTACGCCATCCGGACCGCCGTTATCCGTTATAAGGCCAATTTTTTTTTTTTTTTTACCTGGTGGAATGCCTTTACGCACTTCGCTCCCCCCTGCGGGGACAGGGGGTTCGCTTTGTGTGGGACTCCTGACTGACTCGCCAGACTACCCACTGAACCACCACGGTGTACCACTCTGCGCCTGAGACGGGAGAGGTCCGGGAACCGCTTCCTTACGCCATCCGGACCCCTCCCAGCGCCTGCCCGCACTGAAGCGGGCTCCGTCATCTGATGGTAACTCTCAATTAAGGCGACGTACGGCACACGCGTATCGTCGCCACCCTCGCGGGTGGCCTATGTAGCGGATGGGGGGAAAACCCGTCCCGCCCATCCGCGGCCACATTCAGGGCGGCATGAGGCGCTGATAGGCGCGCCTCTGCCGCCCGGTTCGCCGGCGGCGGATCGGGCCCGAGTGGAGATCGTCCTCCCGGGCCTTCTCCACCGCCTCCTTCTGCGAGATGACTTCCTCGCAGAAGGTCGCGACCGCGGTGAAACTGCTCTCGCCGCCGGCCATGGAGCGTACGACGGCCGGCAACGAGAGATCTCCTCCGATGACTGCAGTGAGGGCCCGACGCTGCTGGGCCCAAGCGGGGCACACCGCCAGCGTGTGCTGGGCCGAGTCCTCACTGCAGTCGCAGTGGTGGCAGGCGGGACTCAATTCCCTCCTGGCGACCGAGTGCAGGTACTTCCCGAAGCAACCGTGCCCGGAAAGCACTTGCGTCAGTCGGAGGGAAAGGGTCCCGTGCTGCCGCCCTGCCCACTTGAGGATGACGGGCTGGAGCGCCTCCACGGTGGTGAAGCCAGCACGTGGAGCCTCCAGCCGCATCAACCACCGAACCATAGTGGCTCGACGGGCGGCTTCACGCCACTCGCATACCTCTTCGGGCGGAGGGTGCATGCCACTCTCCGCCCGGAATTCAGCCACCCGTCGATAAACTTCGGCGAGTACTTCTGCCTCCAAATCCCACGGGGGTGTTCCGGCCAAGGCACACGCCACCTCGGTCGACACCGTGCGGTATCCGCGTATGGCTCTGACCGCCAATACCCTCTGAGGGTGCCAGAGGCGCGCCTTATTCTGGGTGGTCAGAGCCGACACCCACACCGGTGCGCCGTACAGCGCCATCGACCGGACGACCCCCGCGAAGAGGCCTCGCGTTGCGACACTGGCTCCACCCAGATTGGGCAAAAGTCGCCCTAGGGCGGAGGCAGTGTCGACCAGCTTGGGAGCAAGCTGTCGGAAGTGCTCGTCGAAGAGCCAGCTGTTATGATGCCCCTACCGCAACCAGATTATATGTCTAAAGACACCGTCAACAACACTCTGCCCCGAGGAAGTGCTTCTTCCGCCACGAGATTACGCAGCTCAAATTGATCTCTACAGAGCAATGTTAGGGAGAATTCGTGAAGATCCGGAATTTGTAAATAAAATTTCATCGACCGACGAATTGAGGTTTAAAAGAGACGGTTATTTAAACTTACACAACATACATGAATGGCTCATGGCTAACCCGCATTCAATGCGTAAATACCAACCCTAGTACCAATTTAAAGTGAATATGTGGACTGGAATTTTAAACGGACAAATAATTGGACAATTTGAGCTGACTCAACATTTAAATGGCGCTACCTACTTGCGATTCCACCAAAACGATTTGCCGACCTTGTTAGAAGATGCACCACTTAATATATACAGAGAAATGTGGTTTCAACAAGATGGTTGCCACTTGCACAGCTTATAACCTCTCAGCTCAGCCTGTACGTGATTATTTAAACGGAGAATATACCGACAGATGAATCGGACGCCTTGGTTCAATTTTATGGTGTCCTCTTTCCCTCAATTTGAACCCAGGAAATTTATTACCGGTTTTTTTTACATAAATATAAAGTCTAAAAGTGTTACGATAATTAATTGTTTGATTTTGATTGCCGACCAAACACGAAATAAGGGCCATTTACAAAAAAATACTATATAACATTATTATTGGCAAGAAAAGTGCCAAGTGTTTTGAAATTTTGAATAAATTGGCTATCTCTTGAAAAACTTGTAAAAGGTAAGTTACTATGGGATATGCCAAATTTAGATTCACGCATGCTAAGCCACAAGAAAAAAAGACATAGTAGTGCCAAAATTCGTTATAACTTTCAGATATTTAAGATTTTGTATCTTGTTCTATTTTATCAATTGCCTGCAAAGCCGTTACAAGACTTTAATATTATGACTGAGCGTTATGAAGATACGGCCACGAGTTAAGGTAGGGTATAAACGTCCCATGTATTTGGGCTGGCCTTGCGCTACAACCGAGGAATACAAATGGACGGTCAGGGCCGGCGTGGGATTTTAATATCCACTACTGATCGTGAATATGTTTGCAAAATATATAAATAAGCAACGTTAACATTGGTGATTTTCTAAAAAAAAAGTATAGAAGAATCTGGCACCGGTTAGCTTTTATGTAAAGAAAATCATTTTTAAAAAGCGATTCTAGATATGTAAGAATATAAGCACACTAAATACCGCAACAAGTAACTCTTTTTAATATTTCTTCTTATAATATATAACACTTGTATACATTTCAGAATATTGTATGCATGAATTACATCTATCTTTTAAATGGTTTTAATTCTATTTCGGCGTGTTTAACTATAAGTATAGGTGTGACATCATTTATATAAGTGGTATAGTAGTAGTAATATATTTGTTTACGATAGTACCCGCTCGTATCTGTGCGTTGCCCGGGGTTACCAGTTAATGTTATCGTATAAGTTAAGACCTATAAACTTATTTAGCAATCCCTAGTTATCAAATAGATTTTCTTGTGCCATATTTGAAAATGTATCTCTCAACAAATGATAATCTAGTTCTATATAGGGCCTTCCATTCAAAAACTTTAAATATTAGCAGTTCCTTACTGTTCATAAAATACCATATTATTATATGAGCCCCACGGTGTTACCCGCAGATGACGCCGTGGGTCGAATCAATTTATTTTCTTTTTTTTGTGAATCTAAACTATTCTCGAATCTTCATGAATAGATACAAGAAAATCATTAAAATCAGTTCAGTCGTTTAGGAGGTGTTTAATCACATTCACACACACAGAAGATTTATATATATATAT
>PKRV01000173.1:3492229-3591281 GCA_003709505.1 Hyphantria cunea | reverse complement strand
TATATATATATATATATATATATATATATACTATAAAGACGTGATTGATTAGAATCCATCTCTGCTTCTAGCCCCCTCCGAGTCACGCGCATGTATGTAATATGACCCTAATAAATATCACTTGGAACATATATTTATATCATACCGCATAAAGCTCCAAGTGATGCGTGTCGTTGATTCCGACTCCTCTTAAGTCTATTTGCATCACGCTGATTATAGATTATATATAATATATATCTATAATTAATACGTGAAAAAAGAACCTTATACTATTTTTTACGAAAGTTGTCAGTAAGATTATAAATTATAAGATTTATACTACATGAATAAATAATATTTTTCCTTTAAGTGCTATCGCCATTATGAATAGATTTTAGACCTAGCGTTTTTATTAATATCAAAAATAACACTCATGTACTACTAATATAAAACCTTCGAACGCGGAGGGGTCGCTAATTCGTTTTTTATTACGATCGTTAGGACCCTTGTAGAATAAAATAAAAAAATCTAAAAGCATACAAATTTTTTCGCTTGTCAAGAGGCCCTTAATGGTCCCATTATTATGACAAGGGCCGATTATGTTCAGGTATTATGTTCAGGAAGTTACTTCGGAATGATTGGAATGCTTAATTTTATTGACCTTGCGAAGATGGACTGCTAACCATTCGAGTGCGTACGGCATTTGCAAAGCGAAATTTTATTTGCAATTTAAGTCGACAGCTTACTGGAAATATTTATTTAATGAAACGGCTTTTTCCATTTATTTTTAACATTTTAAATTGCAAAAAGTCCTGTAGTCTCCATTTAATGTTTTTGTTTGTTGTCATTTCGAAGGCAGACAATGCAGCATGGTGACCCACACCTTGGCGGCCTAGTGATGTTTCTACATCATTAAGCCTCTGGTCTCGCATTCAACAACGAATCACGACAGCACGTACGTTGTGCGAATCAGCGTAGTTCTACTATTTTTATGTTTTACTCCTGTTTTACATCAAAATTGGTGAGACGATCTTAATGATGTAAGGTATATGCAAACATTATGTTATCTTCAAAATGGTGGCGTATGCAATATGCGAACTAAGATCCAGCTAAGAGACCAAAGGTGGTGTAAGCTTAACTGACGCATTATCAGCAATATAGAAAAAAAATATCGGTATCAATGGAAAAAAAAATGTTGCCCAAATGAAACCACAAAAAAACTTAGTATTAAATTTAAAATGAATCTATAGCCCTCAAATAAGATATTTTATAATGATAGATTTGCCGCTATTGTTTTTAGTATATTCGATTCTGGACAAAACGGTCGAAGAAAATTTTATAGTAATACTTTGTGAGTTCTTAATGTGTTGTAGCTGTGATATATAACAGCCGTTGTAGATATTGCAGAACAATTCCATTTAGGTCTCATTCGAGCTGAATTACCATAGCGTAGGAACAGATTGAAGATATAATCGAATATCAATTAATTGATGCATCACAAAGCTTTAAATCAAATTGGTTGTTATCTTTTAGTTCTTCAGAATTAATATACAATGACTGAATAAAAATATATAGTATTGTTCTGTATTACAAGGTTAATTTAAGTAACTTATAAATTATGAAATAAAATACAATGGAATTATGAAGCTTTCAGAGACAATAAAACAAATAACAACAACACTACTTCAACTTAAATTGCGATGCTTATTAAATAAAAGATAACATTTTGATAGCTTAGATGTTGTTATTTACACATGTGCACGTGTCTAAGTTACAGTCTTTTGTGTGCGTTAACGTTACATTTCGATTCATATTCCACTATCGCATTGTGATTATTTTTATAAGAGGCTAATATATCTACAGAAAAGGGTTTTTGCGTTTATTCACTCCCAAAAATGGGTCCTTTATAAGTAACAATTTGACGAGCCCGCTGATCTAGTCCTTGGTGTTCCTAACTGCTAAGCCGGATTTCGATTCCCACCTAGGACCTTTTTTTTGTAATAAAGCTGATCATTTATTCTGTCTGGGTGTAATTTATATTTTGAGATATATAAGAATTTTATCAGCAGTCTGGGCACCATACCACAGGTAATGCCTAGTTTGGGATCAAACTTTTGTATAATAAGACGTGTAAGGATATTGTTAGGATATAATTGATTTTAGAATCATTAACAACCAAAAATCAAATTATGCTTCGTAAAAATTGTTAATCTTGAGCATTATACATTTTTAAAGACAGATATTTCATTAGAGATGTGTACTTACTTAACCAAAATAGTAATTCAAAAGTTTATTGGTATAAATTCTGTTATATTATTATGATGATACAATTTTAAATTACTGATTAAAATTAAGACACAATAACAGAGTCAAAACGCCGGTGTCTTCCTTACCTGCAATTATCTCTACAATGATATGTTGGCTTTAATAATCACCTACCAGCACCAATATTGGCCACACCTGTTACATTCAATTAGTTCGATGATAAACAGCCAATTTTGGTCCCCTTTCCCAAATCCAAATGTTGTCTCCAAGGTCGCCGGGCGTCACATTAATTCAAACAAAGCTGCCGATGTCTGCAGCCGCCATTACTTATACGAGCCTCTCCCATATTGCGTTGTCGCCGTCGACTCCGTGACATTATCCTTTTTCGCGGATGTTGTGTGGTATGCATTTGTTATTTGATGTTAGTATTATTAATTAAATAGAGATCATATTTTACTGATAGTTTGTTCTTCGTATTACTAAAAACAAAACTAAATAAAACTACTATGCTAGCTTAAAATTTTTGTATTCTTAGTTGATAAATAAGCATTCAAACTAAAAAGTTATTCTTCAGGTCACGTAGTTCATCTGTGTGTAGTGTTCTAGGAATAATCTCAGTTTAAGGTTTTTATCTCGAAGGGACATACTCAACAGAAGCAAGGACAAATATTGAAAAGTACTATCAAATAAAACTGGGTAAATTCTTGGAATAGCTACCTCGTTTCCCGACGATATCCAGTTTTATTCTAAAATAGCCTTTGTCCTTTTATTCAAATGGTCTAATCTATTTATAATAACAGTATATAATCAGAAAGTTTTAAATTCATATCTTAAATAAAATACTTTCATGAAACATTAAGAGCATTGTATTTGTTAAAAATAAATTGTAAAAACAAAAAAATAAACATTCTTGGAAATATTAAAGAGTATTTTCCCATCCCTAGTTTTCTTTATCACATAAGGTTCTTACTTGATTTATTGGAAAGTTATTTAAAGAACGCCTACAGTATGCTTAAAGTAATATTTGTCCAAGTTAAATCTAACTACAAAGAGAGTGTAGGTGTTTACTTAATGTCATGATGATGACTTTGTTTGTGAATCAGTTAAGCATAATTGAAATTTGCTAAGGATTTATAACTTTACCTTCTATTAATTCTTTGAACTTTTAATATTAAACGCTTGTCTTAATATATGGCAGGGTATAAAGTCAAGATTGCCTAAAGTATTGCCTAAGTTTGAACTGAACTGAATAAAATGAACGGTATTTGTCATAGGCAGTTATTGGCGAGGGACCAACCGGGAAGATTTTTTAGAACTTCACAAATCTGGACCAACTTTTCCAGAGTAGTGTGGGTGTTCTTACCTTTCGTATTTATCTTACGTTGTATAGGTATTACGTGCCCTTGAATTGCCGTGATTAGGTGAGCATAACTGCTTTATTGTGAAATAGAAAAAATATTTGACCTACTCCAAAGCTGTTTTAAGTGGTAAATAAATGTACCTAGCAATTTTCTTGAATAATATTTAATCTTAGCCTATATCAGAAATATTTCAACACATTGTAGTTATTTATACTATCTATTATAGATTTAGTCATTTCAAAGATTGAATATTGCATGGTTCAATAAGGCAACCATTGTACAAATCTACTTTGCATACTTATTTTAAACAGTATGCGTTACGTAAAAGTTACAATGATTCTAATCTTTTATATATCTTTTTAAAGTATTTGAATTTCACTTTTATTGATATATAAGCTGCATAAGTGAATTCCCTTATATATATATATATATATATATATATATATATATATATATATATATATATATATATATATATATATATTATACTAGTTTTTGCAGCTCCGCTCGCGTATAGATCTGTTATCGCGGTAAATAGTAGCCTATGTATTATGCTGATGTAAAAACTATATAATTATAGTTTTGCGTAAAAGATAAACCAACAGTCAGAGATCCTTACAAATGTTCGCATTTATATTATTACTAGGATAACAATAAAAGTCTCTTTTAAAGAAATGGAGTCGATGTTTCATGTTCTGTGCCCAAAGGTTTTGACCTAAAAAAACAGCTTTTGATTTTTCCAGCATCTACATACTCCATTACTGCCACCACACCCAACCACTCGCAATAAATTCTATCATGTCGCAGACAGAAAAAGCCACCGCGGAACATTGTTATAATAGATTTATTAATTTTACGCCTCACGCCTCGACTTTATTGCGTTGCTCTAATGCAACTTGTTTGATTAATAGTTAATTATTTGTTTTCATCGTTCGAGTCGACTTCATATTACTATTTTTCTAGGTGAAAATTAGGTTTATGTAATAGATATAGGAGGATCATTTCAAGTCCCATCAAAGCATTTAATGGTATGCTGGCCATAAGACTTTCCTCAGTAAAGAGGTTTTGGCCTACTATTACTTTTGCTGGCGAGGTTAGTAGACGGATTTTATCATGTTTTCCTATATATTTGTTATAAAAATTCAATATCTGTTATAACTAGTGCTCATAATCACGAATATTACTTTTTAAACAGATGAAATTATAATTACGTTGTTTTAATAAAATAAAAGTATTAATTAAGCTAACTTAACTTTCTTATTCAGCAATTTAGTAAAGTAAATAAATAAAATGATGATCCTTAATACTAATATTGAACTAAGCTACGCCTCCATCATAATCACCTAGTCATAATCCAGTACTTCACGAAACTGGGACAGAGGACTGGGAAATAGCAGGAGACATCGTAACGTTCATCTGAGTACGAATCACTTCGGGCCGAGTAGAATATGAATGCGGTCGAATATTTATGTTTATAGTTTGAAGATAATTTAGACTACATTAATATTTATCATGTATTATTAATTTATGCATTATAAAAATACTGTAATAAATATGATTTTCATTATACTAACGAGTGTCCGTAAGTAAAATATGTACTGTTTAATATAAAAAATCTGGAAATTATTTATGTTAAATAGCAGTGACTGACTGCCTAGGTGGTGCAGTAGCAGTGTATGCGACTGCTGTGCGTGACGTCCCGGGTTTGATTCCCAGGTCGGAACAAATGTCTTTATGATCTGCAAATAATAGTTTCGGAGTATGGGTGCTTTCTATGTATGATATGTATGTATTTGAAAAAAAAAGTGATCTAGTACCCATAACACAAGCTCTGTTTAGCTCGGGACTGGATGGCGTTGTGTGTAAGATGTCAAAAATATTTATTATTATTTATTAGCGTAGTAATAACATTCAGTTACAAATGTATAAAAATAATGTGATGACAGATTGATAACTATTTGTTGAAACTTTTATTCTAATAAAGTAATTGTTTCCTTTTAGAATATACAGAAACCCAAAGTTCGAGAACGTCGATAACAATAATATCTTTGTCCAATAATTTATCAGTAATTTAAAAAAGCATAAAGTGTTCTACATTTTCAGTCGTTTTAGGAACGAATAAAGACATGAAAATAAAAGCAAAATACTTGGAAATTACAAAAGAGTCATAAAGCTTAAATAAAAGAGCAAAACATAAACGTATGAATTTATCACTGTTGCACTGTGTAAAATGGGATGCATTTTACCGCTTGAAGGCCCATGCAGCGTTACTGTCGCTTGTAATACACGTACTTTGCTGTAATCAGTTTCTTTCAGTTTGTTGTAACTATAATTGCAATTATATTTGATCAAAATAAATCTATCTGTTGTTGTGTGATTAAATAATGTTTGTGATGCAGACGACAGCACAGTTCATGGACGATATTTTGGACAGCCCTCTGACAAACCAGCAGATGTTGAAGGAAGGCAACAAGAACTTGTCGCTCAACTTGACCATGTTCTGGGCCGCATTTTTCAATAGGGCTGTAGGAATCTGGTCGAGTTCAACGCCAAGAAAACACAGGTGTGCGCGTTTACAGCCAAAAAGTCTCCATTCCTTCCCCTTCCCACTTTTCAGTGCACTCAAATGCCATTACAAGTTAGGCTCGCTATCCTAGGCGTGAATATCTGCCGAGATCTCAACCCACGCGAATACGTTGAGAGTGTCACTAAAGCGGCCTCACGGAAGCTAGGTGTGTTAAACAGGGTGAGACGGTTCTTCTCGCCTCTTTACAAGACCCAGGTTCG
The DNA here is from genome assembly GCA_003709505.1 of Hyphantria cunea. Classification (NCBI taxonomy): domain Eukaryota; kingdom Metazoa; phylum Arthropoda; class Insecta; order Lepidoptera; family Erebidae; genus Hyphantria; species Hyphantria cunea. Next base: position 3,584,889 of record PKRV01000173.1, on the reverse strand, counting down.
CTCGTGCGTGGAGTACTGTTCTCACCTTTGCGATAGTGCTGCACAGTACCTGTTTGACGCTCTTGACCGGTTGCAGCAGCGAGCAATCCGTATTGTCGATAGTCCCGAAGCCACCGAGACCCTTGAGCCTTTGCAGTTGCGTAGAGACATCGCCTCCTTGGCAGTCCTCTATCGCCTTTACCATGGTGAGTGTTCTGAAGAGCTCTTCCAAGTGATCCCCCCTCTCCCTTCGTCTACAGAACAACACGTGCAGGCCTTGGAAGTCATCGCTTTAAAATGGAAGACATACGTTCTCGTACTCATCGCTTCGGTGCTTCCTGCCTGTGCCGAGCGGTCAAAACCTGGAACTCATTACCAGCGCACGTGTTTCCTTCCCAGTATGACCTCGGGTCCTTTAAGCGGAGCGTAAAAAAGTATCTCACCAGGCCGCCATAGTGTTGGTCACCATGCTGAATTGTTCTTTTTCGCATTGAGGATGGTGACCACCACTCTTGGATTCTGCTCATGCTTTCCATCAAGCAGGGCAGAGTCGTTTTAGCAGCTTATACATAAAAAAATTAAAAAAAATGTTATCTTTAATGATTAACGGGACCATTGGACAATCTATAAGTCTACCTCACAAGTTAAAATTAATACCAAACACTATTCCATTGAATCTGCTAATAGTTCAAGCTACAGTGAACTGAGTTCTTATATTTAACACTTAGTAAGGAAATCAAACTTAAAGGGTTTTTATCATTTACCTGAAAGTAAAAAAAATGGCGATAAGAAAGATGTAAAATATCAAAGTCGTTTTTTTCTGTTCTGCGCTTTCAAATTTGAATTGTATGGAAGACACGTTAAAATATGAAAGCCATGGCTGTTACCTCACTAAATAAAGTTTTCGTCGTGGCCCAACCACAACACCACTTTTACCAAGTTAGATAAAAGTAAAAACCATTTCATATTCAGATAAATGTCAACTGTCAACAACCCATAATGTCCCACTGCTGGGCTCGGGTCTCCTCTAAGGAGAGAGTTAAGGCCATACGTCCCCACGCTGGCCAAGTGCGGGTTGGGGACTGGCAAGAATACGTTGTGGCTACGTAAATCTTGCCGTTGGATGTTTTTAAGCCGCCCGAAGGCCTCCAACTAAGCTTCACGACTGTTAACGTATGATAACAACCGGGACCGACTGCTTAACGTGACCTCCGAATCACGGAGACGCTCATGGTAACATGCCACCAGCGGTCACCCATCCAGGTACTAGACCGCGCCATCCTTGCTTACCCTCGTTGATTGTTTCTAATCACCGAGTGCAACTGGGCTATGAGCGCCTCAGCCTCATTCAGATAAATGACGTATTTTTATTACGAAATAACGTGAGTGAATTTTTCCTCAATTAATTTCGACCTTTCAATATTGAAGCTCAAAGCCTTTTCTCATTTTAGGGCTGAAAATAAACTCATTATCAAGTGACATGAGAATACGATTATACTCGCAAAATTCACACTGAACTCCGTTCTGATTTTGTTTTGTTTTATTTTTGCGCTGTCCTTATTGAATTTATTGAAAATTGAGTTGGTAAGAAGACGAGTTGTTAAAAGCTTATTTTCCTGTTTTAACGATTCAATGATGAAAATGGAATAATACTTTTTTATTTTTTAAGCAATGATTCAAATATAAACAAGTTGGTGGTTTTCAGGTTGTTTTCGAGGCTTAGTTTTTTTTCCGTTTCCTTGATGAACTTTTATAAACTATGAAGGTTCAACTAGTGTTTTAAAATCACGTTTACGTTATATGTGATTTGAAAACACTAGTAGAATCTTCATAGTTTCATGATTAGCACAGTTTTTTTTTATAAATTCTGTTTTTATAAGTTATCTTTTTATAAGATAATGACAAGTACATTTCAAAGTGTTAGATTTACGTATAAATAAAATAGATAAAAAAAGAACTTTAGTCTTAATAATGTTAAAAACATAAACTATAAACTCACGTTTCTTTAAATTCTGGATGAGAAACGGAATTGAAATCTGCAAATCTGAAAGCTCAGTTCACGTATCCAGCTTATAACAGAGATTTTTTTATACGTGAGGAAACCCCTGACTGTGGCCGTAACCCCATCTTGGTTTGCGGCACGGTGGTGCGTCAGACTCACACCGACTAAAACCACAAAGTGTCCCACTCTACGCTTTAGTCAGAAGGGATCAGGATGCAGCTGTTATTATGATATCCGGGCTTCTCCCAGCGCCTACCCACAAAGATGCGAGCACCGTCTGCTGTTAAAATCTCTCCTCGTGGCTGGCCTCTCAAATGGATGAAAGAGAAAATCCGTCCTGTTCGTCTGCGGCCACACTCAGAGCGGCATGAGGCGCTATAAGCGCGCCTCCGCTGCCTGGTTCACCACCGCTGCCTCCTACGAAATGATGTCATCGCAGAAGATTGCTAACATGGCAAAACAACTGATGGGGTCCCGTACTGTTGCCCTGTCCACTCGAGGATGACCAGCTGGAGAGTTTCCATGGCGGCAAAGGCAGCGCATAGAGTCTCATACTCAGACGACCAGCGAGAAATCGTGTCTCAACTAGCGGCTTCATGCTACTCGCCTCTTACTTTTTCGGGGGGAGAGCGAAAATAGTTCTCCGCCCGAAAGTTAGCCGTTAGCCGATAAACTTCGGCAAGTATTTTCGCCTCAAAATCCCACCGAGAAGTTCCGGCCAAGGCGCACGTCGCGGTAGGGTGCGGTGATCCAGTATGGTTCTAACCGCCGATATCGCCAGACGCACGCCCTATTCTGGGCGGTTAGAGCCGAAAGACCTACACCGGTCCACCACACAGTGCCTCCGACTGGACCACCCTCGTGAAGAGCCGTCTTGTCGCGTCGTTGGTTCCACCTAAATTGGGGAAAAACCGCCCAAGAGCAGAGGCAGCATCAACCAGATTTGAAGCACGCTATTAAAAGTGCTCGTCGAAGAGCCACGTGCCGTCGAGAATCATTTGGACCCGATCCGGTACGAGGACCGAGTTGAGCGCAATAGAGATACCGGGGCGTGGACCACGACGGGTCCCACTGAATAATGCCGGGCCACCTGTAAGCCCAGCGCCCCAATGCGCCCAACCACCAAAAAGACACCCTTACGACTGCCTTCACTAAACGTTATATTTTATTTAACTTTACAATCGTAAAATATAAGATAACAAAATGCATAAAAACGTTACGTACTTGTAAAGTAAATTTTCTTTTCCTGTGTTTATAATTACAATAACTACAGTTACGTCTAATGAAAACTGCCAGCCGACAAGAGTCCGGTGTCTAAACAAACTTTATTGTCTTGGGACCACTAAGTAACATGCTTAATTAGAATTATATTAGACGAGACGTCGAGAAAATACTCTTAAAACTCTCTTAGTAGATAGTGTTATTTATGTATTTCATTTAATGATATTAGATATATTTATGCAATAACCTTTATGACGTCAGAATCCCTTATTTTGAATAAGACACAAAAAATCTTAATATTACCCTTTACCTTACCCGTACCCTTTCCTATATTTTGAAAATATTTGGAATACTTTAAGTTGAAAAGAATCATTTAGTGTTGGCTAAAAAACTTAAGATTTTACTGTTAGATGGTAAGTTATGGGTATTCCATACACTCATGCACACACACAGATATATATGCGCGTTCACGCAATACACACAATGTACTTACACACAAACACCGCCACTAGCCCCCAAACACCCCCTCATGCGCATACACTCTCTGATCTACAGACGTGCACACTGCCGCTCCGAAGTAGTTTTTTTACATTCTTAACAATAAAACATCCTTGACATCTAGCACTACACAAAACCAGAGTTTGGAGAGGCTGGCAGGCTGCCATACAGGCCTGTCTCGGTGTAAATACCAGTCTAACACTTAGCAATATGTATAATTTAAGTTTGCTATTGTAATGCCTAACGTAATGGTGTACAAAGTAAAAGAAATAATAAAGTATAATATTAATAATTGAATAAAAAAACACATTTGCCCGGGGTATATATGAATTTTAATCTTCTTTATTAGTAGTATATTAGTACTAGATAACGAATGAAATCGTGTGTGACGATTACGATACGATGACGACTAAAAGAGTGAAAATCCACAGATTCCAATGTTGCCAACAGAAGCGTAAAGATGAATGGTAACATGAAACAAATGAAACAATACACGGTTTTTTACACGGTCTTGTCATAAACAAATCAGACAGACAATTTTAAGGACTATAGTAATAGCAATCACTGCTGTAATAATTATGTCATGATGCCAACAAGCAGATGACTAGAAGTCAGCCGTTGGCCGATGAACTTCGGCAAGCACTTCCACCTCCACATCCCACTGTGGAATTCCGATCAGGCGCACGTTACCTCGGTTGACACGGTGCGGTAACCACGTATGACTTTAACCCAGAAGCGCACCCTAATGCTTAATACTTTGATAATGACTGCTGCCCATGTAAATGTGAGACTCAAGATACAAAAGTACGTTGACACCGTTTGAATGAGCCGAACTTTAGGGTGAATTCAAGAAAAAAATACTTTACAGCAATTTTCATAGCTTTGCAGATTATATGATTTATGTCATAGTTGCATTTTTAAAATCAAATGACTTGTACCAGTAGAAAGCTTTGAATCTCAATATAAGCAAAAAAAGTTTCCACAAAACACAAAATTCTTTATATTTTCTTACATTGTTACAATGTGTAAGCGATACTGCATTAAGCGTAGAGTGTGAAGGGGAACCATGGTAATTGTACCCAAAAACAAATAAGCCAAAATGTTGACTTTTCATACAGTTTGAAGTTCCAAGAATAAAGCTCATAATGACAGGAGAATCGCTAAGGGGTCCTCGTCACGACATCATGTTTTAACTTCATTATCATACAAATTACAATTTGTTGTCTTTCCGTTTGCGTTACTTCAAAATAGGCTTGTTTGGGTTAAAATGTAATGGATAGGTAGGCACAAAAATATTTGAAAACTTTTTTTACCAACTCAACTTCGTATGTTACTAAGAGCATAGATACTACTACTATTCTAAGTACTAAAAGCTTTAATTCTGATTACAGTTTACACAATACGATCTCAATCTATTTGATTCAAAGTACCGCATGAATTTAGTTCCCCTTATTGAACATAGCTATTTAGACATAAGACACATTCTCCTGAATTACCGAACGAAATATCTTCACAAAGTGTAAGTGCTCGAAAAAATCATCGAACCCTTTAATCACAATAAAAACACTTACTCTTTTTTATACCTCTACAAAAAATAATATCGGCCTGTAAAACGATTTTATTTGTTTAAATATGACCGTACGGTCATTAACCTTAATGCCTGTGCAATTCGCAAAGTGGTGTCAATTCGCAAAATTGACGTAAAGTCGTAATAATGTTATTGCTGTGTAAACGTAAAATACGGGCAATTTGCGATTCAACTCGTAAATTGTAAGAAACTTGACCATTGGCTTTTTTATCGTGTATTTTATGTTGGTGTTGATAGTTTAAATTTAAAGAATAAACCATTTTGACAAAATAGAATAATCGTTGCTATTTATATAGAGTACGTATCATGATTACTAAATATCTACATTTTCTTTGTATTAGGTGTTTGTGTTTAATATTGCTTATTGTAATATTTAAGTAAAAATTCCTAAACACGCTAATAGTTCGGGCCTATTTGAACTTAAATGGAATAGTTTGAATATTTATAATGAAAAAATAAAACCCGAATATCTTGGAATCAAAATATAGGTTCTTTGGTTATTAAACTATTTTTAGATAAAAAAATACGCTACAACAAAAATATTTTAGCATAAATATAATATACTTTTTAAACCAAACATTTATGGTTTCCTGCAATCGAATTTCATCAAAAAAAAATAAGGTCTTTTTTTATTTCTCGACATGAGATGTAAAAGATTTATGATTCTAAGTAACATCGTATTCAATGTGTGTTTTATTTTCTTGGTAAGAAACTTGAAAAATATGTCATTTTACAAGACTATATTAGAAGTTAAATTAATCACAGAAAAAAACACTGTTTTGGTGGGAGAACAGTACATCTTCACACGCCGCTGCCATAGGGTTGCCGCTATAGCTGATGTTTAAATTATAGCCATAACACGCTGTCTAACAGTAAAATGATTTTTTAAATCTATTCAGCAGTTTGCGAGATAAGTACGTTCTAATAAACAACTAGCTTTGTAATTTTAGTACCACAAATAACAGTCTCATATGCTTTTACTCATATTCACAACGAATTAATCGATCAATATTTTAGAACGTACACTAAATGAACATGAATGTCGTATTTATTCCATGTAACCACATTTTCAAATGCACATTTAGCAAGCAACTGTAAAATATCAAGTAATTACTTAATTTTTTCATTTAGATCAACCCCATGGATATGATGCCGTATCCACGAGCCGCATAAAGAAGCACAGGAGCAATTAACTGACGCATTACCACTTCTGACATACGACCCGTAAGTATGACGAATATAACAAATAATTATTATCACAAACTCTCTTAAAAATTATTACTATTATTATTATTTACATGCTTTTTAGTAACTTCACCTGTATGTTTGTATGTAAACGATTTCTTTAAACATAATCTCGACCAACTTCAAAAGGTTAGATTTCATTTAAACAAGTTGACTCGATCGATGACGATACAATAATAAAAAAAATAATACGCTTTTATTAATAAAATTTTAATTTAAGAAAGCGTAGGATCTTTCCTGAAAATATTTTAATGCAAATTTTAATACCCCATGCTTTTTACATTAAAATCATTTCTTTAATTTATATCAATATATCCTTAATTTAAATCATTACAATAAAAACGTACTTTTCAGTTTAGTTTATCTATAAAAGTGTGCTTTTTAGGTTTTTTAACATATTTTTAATCCCTGTTGGATTAAAAATATGTTTTATTATATTATTTCCACAAAATTTTATTTTCTCTTTAATCAATATCTCCATTGATATCTAAAATAGAAAAACAATTTTAATCAGAATAAAATTTATATGAAACCTGAATATCAACAATAGCAATAGTCAGCTTTTTTTTTAATTTACGAAGTACTTAAATTTACAGAGATTTCCAATTTGCACAATAAACATATATTATAAAAAAAAGATCAAATGCGTTAACTCCAAATTTAAACCCAAAAACCCAACAAGCTATTTGACTAAAATATCAATGTACGGTTCACAGTACGGTTAATCAACTTTATTGAAAGTAGATCTAAGCCCAAGTGATTAATATTTCTCTAACCTGTGTTTTTATTTATTGAAATTGATCAGTAAATCTAAAACTGGTTTTGTTGGAAATTCCCATTCTATTAAAACGGGGTATTGATCTTAGGGGAGGAATATACATATATTTTACATATTTGTATACTTTCGTTTGTAAGGGTTTATCTTAAGTATATAAGTTATCTATATAATATATAATAATATAAGTTATCTTCCCCATTATTTATCGTTTCTGTTATTGCAATTTTTAACGGAATATACATTTTTGTTGAACTCTATATGTCTAACGCAAGTATCGACAGCCATCGGAAGTCATCGCAGCCGTAAACCAACCAATATCCGTCTGTGAGCGCTTTGAAGTAGAAGCGAAGCTGAAAGCCTGACGGACTGAGCTATATTTGAAAACCGAATTTGCAAATATGTACGTGTGAAATATCATAAGGTCGGCGAGGCGAATATTTGGATTACATTACAGTCAATTCTTGACGTAAATAGTGTTAAGAATGGATACAATACTTCCAAAACTAGCACAATATAGTGATTAAAAATGTTAAAAATTATTATAATATGTTGTATCAGTTAAGCCATTAACACATAGTTTAAATTTACAATGAATATAGCTTTCAGGTTCTTTAATTGTTAGAAATAAAATTCGAATTCTAATATGCAGTTTAATAAGGTAACTTGTTATTATACTAAACATCTATAACATCCGTGTTATCCTATTGTATTAATAAATTAAAATGTATGATAGACAATTGCATATTGAATACATTGAATATATACTGCTCTATTCTAATGTATAGATCAGTACAATTTATGTATTGTTAATAACTTACTTGAATAAAACTGCTATCATGGGAGGGAGCAATCCGATAATGATTTGAAGTATTTCTTTTATAATTTGATCTTAAAGTATTTTTTGATACAAAGCAGTTTGATTTACCTACTCCATGTTACCAATCAATTCAAATAGTAGCCAAGACAGCAAACATATTCTTGAATGAGAATTTCAGGCTCGACGCATTTGTATTTTTGATGCAAATTCGAACGAAGCCAATGGCAAATATATTCGAGAATTTGACAACTGGTTTACAACTGAATTTAAATTTTAAAATTAACATAACTTAACGTCATACTGAAGATTTCGACGAGTTTGAATTTCTCATGATTTAATTTCAGCCATTTCCAATGAGTCTTTAAGATATTTAAAACGCAAAATTTTTATTTTCATTGAATATATTTATTTTTAAAATATTTATCCAGTGAAGTGTTTGTTCTTAACCAATTCTGAATTTGATAATTCCAATCTTTATAGAACTTTTGGTACTATACATACATTTTAATTAACATTTTATTTTTCGGGTATAACTATAACATTCTTACAGCAACCGTTACCATTAAAATTAAAATAGACCAACTGATAAACAATACAAAATGTTGCAGGCATCAAAATCTTGATGGTAAGTACCATCAAGATTTTTTGTCGTGTTTTTAGTTTATATCTTGCTTTTGTTAAGTTATGTCTATACCTAAAATAAAATATAATAATAATAAAGTCGTATTCATTATCAAATTCAAACCTGATTCAATGCACCTTGCAGTATTAGAGCTAAAGCAGTGAGAATACCTCGTGCACCATGAACGGCCGGCACATAATCTTTCTCTTGCCGTCGACAGGGCAAAGGACGGTATAAATTTATGAGGTAATAACTGTTACTGTAATGTTGCTTGAGCCTTAAAACCGTTTCTATTTTATATTAAGGCCTCGCATAATTTACCTTGTCTTGCAATGTTTCAAACGTTCCGCGCTATCGATGGTGAATTTTTTTGAGACACGCTATTTATGTTGTCTGGTTTTACCCGACGACGGCGAAGCCAAAAGGAAAGGTAATATTTTTGACATTGTTTGTTCAACCGTTGTATTTAAACTACAGGATCCATTTTAATGAATAAGTTGTCTTTAGATTATAATAGACTATTAAATTTATAGAAAATCTATAACCAATTCGATAACGGACAATAAGCAAAAAAAGGCCAATGAATTAAGAAGCTAAAAAAACATTTAAAACCATCATTCATCAGCATACGTCTTAGGAAAAAAGCCTCCAAAAGGTTAAAAAGGTAATATTGTATTCTCGAATGCCACGTGTTGACTTAGGCATGTGAGAACCTATGAATTCACATGTAAATAACTAAACCAAAAGGGCTTGAACGTCGTAAAGCCTGCTTTATGAATTCTGAATTCGCAATTTTGCAGCTGACCATTGACAGCCAACTTATTAAAGTAAATATCTGTAGTTTGTACCAATATATTTTACAACTGACTGCAATATTTTTCAAGCTTATTTTGTAATTAAAGATAGATTTGTACTTGAATATCGATTTGAGAAATTCATACCGATTCTGATTTTAAATCATCTGCAATCAAATTGCAGAAATAGCGGTCAGGTATAACTCTTAACAATTGAAAATACATCATCATCATCATCAGCCTATCGCAGTCCACTGCTGGACATAGGCCTCTCCGATTGTAAATACGGGTAAACAAAAAAGTAACTTCTAAATACGACCCCAATATGACATAATTCCTGCTGTCTTGTTTCGTTGATGAGTGCGAGACCGGATATCCAATGATGCAGGAGTATCTCAGCAGGCGGCTATAGTGTAGTCAACATGCTGAATATTCACTGTGAATGCAGACAATGCAGTATGGTGGCCTAGTGAGATGCTTATTGACGCCCCGCTTAAGGAACCGGAGATCATAGTGGGAGAGAAACACGTGCACTGGCAGTAAGTTAAAGTTTTTCTTATTTAAATCATTATTTAATAGAGGAAAACTATTATTTTTTGTTATCAAACCTTTCTCTAGTTCTATGAATCTTGAGTAAAATTCAATATGGATATAAATATAATAATAAATAGAACACATTCATGATGCTTGTGTGAGATTTTAATGTATTTTTTTTATATTATAGATCTTATATCACATAACTACATTCAAAATTTCATGAAATTAATAAATGAATGCTAAACCCACTAAACCTTTTAGGCTTTCCAATAGCATTACTAGTATGTTTTATAGTCAGTTTCCCCCGATAATATTACTTCAGAAAATAAAATACTTTAAACTTTAAAGTTTAAAGTATTTTATTAGTAAAATTATACAATTTTATAGCTTGGTAGATCATCACAAAACTTGTAACATAATACAGTTACATGTAAATGAGAAACATATTGATATAAGGCTGATCCAGAAATCATTTCTTTTGATTAAAATTAGTAAGTCTATATCTACCGCTACCCACATAAAGTACAACGTATCAGAATTACTCTATAACAGTAAGGTGATCAAGTGATCAGCGTGTTTGCGTGTTGCGTGATTGCGTGTCGTGTTCACTTCGCCATCGGCTTCCTTGAGTGTTCAATACTGTGTGCCATCAATTAAATATGACTGGATGTGACATAATAAATTAATCATGACTGGATGATACTATTAAACTTTTTTAATCGACTTCAGAAAACAAGCTCGTAATTTAATACTATTTTGGGTATGTTATGAAAGGCAAAATCATTTTAAGAATTCTTTTTATAATGAGATTATTCTTTTTTCAGTAATTTTTAAGGATAATACTGAGTAATACGAATTATTTTAGTTGTGTTTTGAAAAATAATTATACATAGTTATAATTCAAGTATTCTTTAGGATACCAAAAATTCTATTTTAGGGATGAGATAGCGTATGTTTAATGTCTGTTAAATCACTTACAGTAGAAACTTAACACTTTTGAAAATCCGTGTCATACAAGTACAATCTACTACCATACTCATTGTGATAAACGTAAATTTTGCAAGCACACTGTTGTTATTTTCTTACTACAGGTTGAGACTTAAAAGTAGCAGAAGATTTATAACAAATAAATAAACATTAAAAGCACTATTTTTACCCTGTTCATTATAATCGTTGAAAGCTGGAGTTGTGTCTTACCAGAACTTTACCGTACTTAGTTGCCATTTTTGCGTGATTAAAATACATCGATTAGCGTTATACTTGGTGTAAATATTATAAATTAATAACATCGAATTCAATAGTGGTGTAGTATAATATACATGGGAGACTACCACACGACAATTGACTGCATGAAAATATACGTAAAATAGCTATATGTTATTGCACTTCACCAGTACTGACGAGCTGGTTAATAATAACTTGTTAGAAATACGGATTGATTAAAACTACTTTCAAAAGTAATTTTGCGTAAAATGAGTTGACACAACCTGGGTGTCGCATACGATCCCTAAGGTTCAAGTCAGATAGCTTAGTGATTTATGTATTGCACGTGAACAATAAAAACAATATTGAACTTTATAAAGTTGGAGAAAAGTGTTGTTACATTAATGTATTAGTTATTTCATTAGTTGATTGATTACCTTATTTTATCATGAAAGTAGAATTTTCTCGAATAAATACTGATACTGTTGTGTTAGTTTGTTTTTCATTTTATAATAAAAAACGCAGAAATACTAAGCAATTATTCTCTAAGTGAAGTTTCTATAAGTACTTCAAAAATTTATTATGAAATGATACACACTTTCAGTATAAGCAAAATAGGGTCATATAGAATATTACATGCCATTCTGCTAATAAATCACTCTGACTTTTTAGGTACTTTATTTCTAGAACTATTTTATTACACTTTTTCGTAAAATACTTGTGTCAAGCAGACGCTTGATGAACTACTTTAAACATCGCATAAGTTCGTTCGAGCAATATCTCAAAATATTCAAGCTCACCGCACGTGCATTGAACATAAACATAGATAGCAGACAACGGACTAAAGCACTATATTAGAAAACACAGTTAACGTTAGAAATATATTGATATAGTATATGAAAACACAGTATTACTTATGAGGTTTCGAGGAAACTAGAAAAAATACCATCTAGAAGTTTTCTTTAATTCTTTTTGATCAATATTTTCATTGGAAAAGAATTTAACGTTAAATGTATGAATAGACTTAAGCATCTTAACGCCCTTCAAAACACACTAAGTAATATTAAACATGTGAAAGTATATTTTAACTTATTAAATATAATTATTACACTCCTAATGGAATTTAATAGCTATGAGCCGGTCTTATCATACCGTTTCTATCGTCGCTCGCGTCACAGGACGTTTTCAATACAGAACTATTCAAATCACGAGCACGCACTGCGATTAATATTGAAATCTGGAGCTGGAATCCTGTTTAAACAAGTACAGACTATACATGAAATACACACTTGGACTAGCAGACGGCTGTATATTACTTGTACTCAAAGGAGCACCATTAATTTCAGGTGATTTGTACGTGATATGAGTTCTATATACATGTCACACGATATTGTCTAGCTAAAAGTAAGTGAGTGTTACATTCATACACTTTAGACTGTTTGACTTTATGTGTAACTAACGTATCTCTTCGTTCTCGGTAACCAGTCAGTGCTACTTTATTCAAATCATACTATTTTGATATACATGCAATCTTTCTTATGTCTACTTATTATTATTGGAATCGCTGATGCTGAAATTGTAAGAATACGATGTTATGTGTGATTTTTTAGTATTTAGGTCCAAAGTAGGTTAAACAAAAAAAAAACTTTTGATTGTAAATTACCTACATACAGGTTGTAAAAACACGACTACCGAAAATGAAAGGGACTGATTCAGAACCCCAAAATCTATTAAATAATATATGAGTTGAGCTTAAAAAAATGTAGCCAGAGAGAAAAAAATATGCCAAGATTTTCATTCAATTCGATAGCCAGTAATGTATTGCACGCTCCGCGTAGTTACTTGAATACCTTTTTATAACTATTTTGGTTGTCATTTATTGTTAAGCCGCGAGCTGAGAATACCCACTTGCCGATTCATTACTTGATACGGGGACTGCCTGGCTACTGTATTACGACAGAATAAACGAAAAGTGAAAAATGAGCCTAAAAGGATTGTTAATGCCTAATGCAAGTATGTAGTGAGTTGATAGTTGATAGCCAACTGAGCTGCTTCTCGTTTGCCGAGCTCGTCTGATTGTAAACTGATGGACGATCCAGGAATATACGGTCCTCTGCACTTTTTGCATTCAGGTCTGAAAATATAGATTTGATATGGTTTCTCATTACTTCAGACGTAAAGGAACGCGTTTTCGACCGGGAGTGTGATACTCCCCATCGAAGACGCGTTCCTTGACATAAACCGCATGTTTCACCATAGCACATAAACATTTGTCCATATTGAATCGCACTAGACATTATATATAATCACTGCCACTGTTATAAAGTACCTATTCGAAACATAATCTAACACTAAACTTAGTTTAAGACTAACACAAAAAACAATTTTTTTACTTATATAAAAAATAACAACACAAAGCTTTCGCGAACACATTTACATAGCGCAAATTCTAATGCACCATGCAAATGTTCAATTCGAATATTGAACATCGACTAAACATAAAATTAAAAAATTTAGATGAATTAAGGTCTTTGACATATGCTGCCAAATACGACACTAACTGTTTGTGTTAATGTTTGTTTTTTCCGTTTGGAAAAAAAACACGAACATGTGCAGCCAGTTAAAGATTTCGTGTGTTAGGAGAAAATTCAGATTACCAAACCCAGATTGCTAACCAGGAAATTCAACCCGAAAATTAAAGTTGTTCTTAATATTATCTTCGTCGATCGGACGGTGGCGCTGCGGGCGTGGCACATACGTCTAGGCTTAAGACTTCAGACGCACGGTGCTGTGGGTTCAATTCTCGGTGCAGGAAATGTTCCATTCGAATTTGAATGGACTATTTGTTGGTGAGAAGACAAAATTCAATATAGTTTACTTTTACGAGTTAAACGCAGTCCTTAATGGATCCACTCTTCTCTGGTGGAAATGCAGCCATACTTTTGCCTTGTACGATAGCATTTAAGTTTGGTTTGAGTGTTTCAAGGATTAATAGGTATGGTTTCATTATACAAACGCAAAAAAATAATTACGCAATAGGTATCTATTCATTACTATTTAGCGTACTATTTATCGCTATTACAGATTAGTGAGTGATTTGGTTTAAAGTTTTCTTGCGCTTACAACTATGTGGCATGGCGTCCGATTGTCTCGACCGTTCGTCAGCTGCTTGTATTGTTATTGTATTTCAGTATACATTGCTGTTTTTTAGATCTCATTTGCTTTTGGTTTTCTAAATGAAATAATTAGGTATATATATAGTTAGGATTCCATTATGTTTCTCTATATATACCAGAAAAACAAATAAAAGAATTTAGATAGAGTAACTCATTTTTTTGCTTTTTTCGCTAAACCTATTTAGTATCATGGTCAGATTACAACCCCCAAGTTTTCGGTAGTAGTTTTTTTACACCCTTTATATTAATCGGAAGCAAAAATGAACATTAATCTTATATTTAAATTAACGATTTCTAAGACAAATAAATTACCATCTACTTTACTAGAATTGTGATACCATTTCGTATTTTCATTATGAAATTACTATAACGCCTAATAACCCTCCCTATGCCTCAATAACCAGACAGGATTAACGTTGGCAAAACAACCTTAATTAAATACCTACAATAAACATAAAGGAAATTCTACCATTATCCTTAGAGGAGAAAACACTGCCACCTCGTAGCAATGCCTACGTATAAATTGTAAAATACATAATTCTGAAGATTAATTTTGATTTCGAAATTTATTAGCAGTTTTTATACATGTAGGAATTTTCTATACATAATATTATTTACAGTCGTCTTTTTTAATGAATAAAGTAAAATTAATCTTTTACCCTGGTTTACAAGCTTGTTACGGATATGGATACAAATATATTCTGCAAGCTGGAATCAATTCTCGATTCCGTGTATTGCATTTAATTGCATTACCGCCATATTATGCAACTTGTCAATTTTATTGATTTTAAATATATAACAGCTACGTACTGCTACGAGGACTGGAGTGTTACAAGCTAAGAACAGTTGTAGCAGCAGTCTTTAGCTGGAACTAAGACTGCACATTAAATGAAAGGCAAAAAAAGGTATCTTTTTAAGTAATAACTAATTTAAAAAATAAAGTAACTTACTTAACTACTTACTAGGGTTAAATGGGCACACGACATAATTTTTTTTTTGTTATGTCATGACAAAATCCTGACCTTTATTGCAATATTACACTAAAAAAAAATGATTGGAATATTACAAGTTAATATACGTGTGTTATGATATATGTAGTTATTACTTTTGAATTCCACCATATGCAGGCAATGAAAGTGACAAATAGAAGCTGCCAAGTGCGAATCGCACTCGCGCACGAAGGGTTCCGTACCGTAATCTGTGAAAACGATTTTTTTTGTTATTATAGTGGCAACAGAAATTCATCGCCTGTGAATATGCCAACTGTCTAACTATCAAGGTTCATGAGATATAGCCTGGTGATAGATGGAAAGCGAAGTCTTAGTAATAGGCTCCTTTTTATCCTTTGGCTAATAAACCCAAAAACTAGTAGTTGTATCAGTGGTTCATTTAATTCATCATGATAAGAACAATATTTCAAGGCACTTTTGTTTGTTGCAGTACTGTTATTACTTGTGAAATATGATGTACAATTATCACATTGCTTATTGCTTAGTAAAATAACAAAAATTTGAGCACGTGTATGAACTAGTACACGCAAACAACCTATGCAGACTTGTGAATACACGGTCCAAACAAAACAACCGATTTAATATTTGCCAAGCTTAACTTCGTAAGGGTAAGTCAATAGGGCATGTGTAACAATGGACAAGTTGGGCTCCAAGTGTCCCAAATAAACATCGATCTTGTACGCTATTTATCTTGGAGTAAGCTACAAACACTGTTTTGTTTTGAGTTATAGACGGGCAGCGCTTGGTGACATGGCTTGAGGCGGTTTGGGATTATTTTGTATCCTTCTTATAATGTCTTGTCTACCAGACGCCTTGATATTGTAGTAAGCACTAATCCTTCTCATAAATCATAGTCCTAGAGAGACAGGGTTAAAATATAGTTTTGTGTTCAGTATCCGTTTTTGGTTTTCTTGTAGAAAACATCTAAAACGTACCCCTTGTTAGTCAATGTTAAAAAGGTATTTAAAATTTTTAGTTTGAATGATTTATTGCGTGTATTTGAGCAGTTATATTTTAGAATATCACTATTCGGAGAATATAACTACTTACTTATTCATTGTTAATAAGCTATAAATAGAAATCCACACAATGTTCGCTATTTATTTCTCATAGTTATAATAACTATAATTAACTGAATAGACCTGTATATTCATTTAATTTAACTGTTTGTATCATTTAACACGTTATACTAACGACAATCTATTACAAAAGGGATAAGATTATGAGAAATGTAGGTGAATCACAGTGTAGTAGAAAATGTTTAGTTAGTTTAGTAGAAAACGTCTAAAGCTCGGTAACGTAAACAAACTCTTGTTATCTGTCTTGTTAATTAATGTTTCATTTATTTTGTAACATAAGTGGTTTAGAAAAGTCTTAATCGGCATGCTATCAGGTTATAATTAGTGAGTGCTGTTTCAAACCGATAGTTTTAACCTTTGCACTGGGCAATAAAAGTTAAAATACGTTAAGAGTAATTTTAAGCTTCCCTCTATGATTTCTACTAATGTACCTCAGCATCACCTGTCCTCTATGACACACATGATTATTACTTACTTCCTCGGTGGTGCAGTTGTAGCGCATGCGACTACTGTGATTGAAGTCCCAGGTTCAATTTTGGGGTCGGTTTGTGTGATCTGCAAATATTTGTTTCGGAATTTGGGTGTTTACTCTATGTATAATAAGTATGCATTTACAAAAAAGTATATATGTATTTATATCAGTTATCTAGTACCCATAACACAAGCTCTGCTTAGCTTGGGACTAGATGGCGTTGTGTGTTAGATGTCCGAAATATTCATTTATTATTTATTTATTTATTATTATTTAAAAACGCAAAAGTTGATTTGGAAACTTCAGTCTACTACATGAAATATCTTCTACAGAAAGGATGGAGAATAACGTTTGAGTTCGAAAAATATTTGTGGCTCGTATGTAACAACACAGGCAATTTAAACCAGAGAACACTAAAGATGGAACAAGAGGCACCAACCAACAACAACCAGTCACTCAGTCAATGCAAGACGTTTCTTTGTCCTCTCGTGATGATAACATGGTATGTAATAAATAGATTGGATAAGAAGCGTGCACGTTTGATTCTAAGAAAATTTAATTAAAAATTTTCAATTAATTTTACTAACTTCAATCCTGACTGATTTCGCCCTACGGCATTATCAAAAAGTTACTGGTTATTTTATACCGGCCAGGATTGAAGTTATTTAAAATAGTGGAATAAGAACAAGTGAATTTAATTCTAGCACGTATTTCTACAAGTACCATCTGGTGGCGACAATCGAAAGTATAAATTAAATCATACTTTCACCGAATAACCATTTACTTTTAGTCGGTCCATTAAGCCAAGTAAAATTTTACAATTTAGAAGATGAAATTTAAAGCATTAATGTAGCTCTAAATAATTGTGGCCTTCGTTTAGGATGAAAGTAACCTTCTTTACTTGAAAGTATGTAAGTATCTTCAATAAAAAAGTTTTTAATAAGAGTTAAAGCTTCAAAAGAAAGATTTATAAAAGGACAAGCTGGTATAAATAACATCAAACGGCCCATACCAAGTTGATTAGGCTTCAATAAAATAATTTATTTTCTCGTACTATAAGATAAAACAAAAACTATACAAATACCTTGCACTCAGTGAATAATTAAGGACACTATTCAATGAATTAATTTTCATTATTTTAATGTTTTTTATCAACATCACAAGAACAGGTATATGATTATATATATGTATTAGGAGTAGTAAGACTCAGTCGGGAGAGTTTTGTGCTACTGATAAAACTAGACATTTATCCTTTTTGATCTAATTTCAAAACCTAGTTCCTTTGAGTAAGTGAACGGTAAGTGTACGCAGTCCTAATATTCACTACAATTTATGAACCTTTGTGTGACTAGGCTATCTTGTCAACAGCAAGTTATTACTGCGTAAATTAGATAATATAGTAGGTACCCATATCAAGGTGTGATTGTAAATTCTATTACAACCCCTCGACCGCTACTATTTGCTTTATAAACCTTATGGGTTATAGTCCAGTCATTTAAGGTTTTATATACGGAAAAAAGCCTAGTGAGCTGTATTTTTGTCAACACTTATTACGGCGTTGTAATGAATATGTAAAATATTGACATTGATATCGTGCTGGCTAAAAAAGTTATGAAGGTCGAAAGGTCACGAAAATAAGTTTTTCGCAAATATCTCGCGACTTATTGGTCGGAAATCAAAGGAGGTGATTATAAAATTATTTGTCGTAAAATCATCTACAAAAATACCTTTTTTTATTTATTTAAAACTTTCTGACTGACTTAGTGCCCAAAGCATTCTCTTCCAGTCAAACTTAGGGTGGTGTCGAAATCTTTTAAGGCAGGTGGTGCACAGTTGTTTCCGTATAAAACTAGCTGCAAACTGTAAAATTAACCATTTTCGTAGTAATGCGCTGAGAAAGCGTGAACTCTATTGCTTTTTATACATGTTTGTAAGTATCTTAAAAACTTCTATCTGATACTTGGGCATTTTATGGAAAATATACTTATATTATAGAGGTTTGGGAACTTAGTGAACTCTTATATTACACAGTGTAGGCACTGGCAGATGTTATGTATTTTAAAATTATAATTTGATTTAATTTTTTATATATATTTAAGCTGCCAAAATGACTCTGCCCTGCCTGATGGAAGGCATAAGTAGAATCCAAGAGTGGTGGTCATCATCCTCAATGCGAAAAAGAACAATGCAGCATAGTGACCCACACTATGGCGGCCTGGTGAGATGCTTTTTCACGACCCGCTTAAAGGACCCGGGATCATAGTGGGAAGGAAACACGTGCACTGGTAGTGAGTCCCAAGTTTTGACCGCTCGGCACAGGAAGGAATTACCGAAGCGATGAGTACGAGAATGTATATCTTCCACTTTAAAGCGGTGATTTCTAAGGCCGGCACGTGTTGTTCTGTAGAGGAAGGGAGAGGGGGGGATCAATTGGAAGAGCTCTTCAGAACACTCACCATGGTAAAGGCGATAGAGGACTGCCAAGGAGGCGATATGTCTACGCAACTGTGGAGGCTCAAGGGTCTCGGTGGCTTCGGNCGAAGCGATGAGTACGAGAATGTATATCTTCCACTTTAAAGCGGTGATTTCTAAGGCCGGCACGTGTTGTTCTGTAGAGGAAGGGAGAGGGGGGGATCAATTGGAAGAGCTCTTCAGAACACTCACCATGGTAAAGGCGATAGAGGACTGCCAAGGAGGCGATATGTCTACGCAACTGTGGAGGCTCAAGGGTCTCGGTGGCTTCGGGACTATCGATGATACGGATTGCTCGCCGCTGCAACCGGTCAAGAGCGTCAAACAGGTACTGTGCGGCACCATCGCAAAGGTATGAACAGTACTCCACGCACGAGCGAACCTGGGTCTTGTAAAGAAGACACAGATGCCCGGGCGAGAAGAACCGTGTCACCCTGTTTAACACACCTAGCTTCCGTGATTCCGTTCCTAATTTAGTGGTAATAAAAATTATTTACATTGACAAAAATGCATTTCACAACGCTTTCATGATAGAGTAATCCACCGACAGATGCATTATTGGTCAAATTAGATGGATATTGCATTCATGACATTACGTATGCAATGAAGAGTCGTGTATCACTTGTATTTAGATTGCGTGTCGAGGTATATTTAAATCATTGTTATTTTAATATACATATACACTTTTGTGTAAGGTATAAGTATTTTTCATACCGCGATGCATATCTAAATGTAAGTATTTTATATTTTGATCGTAAGACGAAAAATCTTTAAATATTTTAAACAGTTCTGTGTGTTGAAGACTGATGGTCGATAACTACTGTCCACCTGCATACTTCCTATATACCGTAAGTTTAAAAGTTTATGATTTCGACAATGTAAAAACAAGTAAATTATTAGTATGTTTGTAGTGTTGTATTATGTTATTATAAAAATTTCTAAAGCCTAAAGGTTACTATCAAATCTGGAAAAATAAACACGAAAACAATAGACACTCATTTCGGAAATAAGTTTAACCGATTAATGGAATAGTAAGAATGAATATCAACGAAGTTTACGAAGTCGTTTTAGCTTCATAAAGTAGATTTGGATTATGTGATAAAGAAGAATCCAATCCAGCTGGATTTTATTGTATAATTGTATATGTGATATAGGAATTGAGCAAGCATCTAAATAGGCCATCTTAGTGTATGTGCAGAATCATGAAGCTCCATGCATCATGCAGCATGGTTGCATTATCTGCATTTGTAATGAGCATTGTGTTGTGTAAGAGAAGTATCTTAGATTCTGCTCATGCTGTCAATCCGGTAGAGTCACTTTGGTAGGGTCATATATATAAAAGATGCCTTGTGAAGCTGCAACTACTATTCCTTAGACTCTCTGCTCTAAAACAGTATAATGCTGTTAACTTCTAAATCATAATACTCTACTGAATAACAACTGCAACGGGCAGCTTATAAAGTAATCTTTTAAAACGAAAACCTACAAAACGACCTGTGACTACTAAATAGGGATGACGCCCAAAAGACAGAAAAATAATGTACATTTATCTTTTGTGTTTTTACAATATCTTGTCGAGAACTTTTATATACAATCTTAGCATTTTTCAAGGACTGACGCACTTTGCGTGTGAACAGTTTTTCTCGACCCACAAACCTTTTCTAGTGTTTATGAGGGTGAGAGAGCTTAAAACGCTAGAAATGAAAGAAAAACTCGTCTTATATGATAACTTAATATACTGTATGAAATATTTGTGGCACTTGTGACTACGCTAGTATTCTATTTACTGAGAAAATTTTACATTTTTATTATTTATCAGCTGTTCTTCGTAACTTTGTCAGCGTAAAAATTGAATAAAATTTCTTATTTAACTTTTGAAGAATAACAAGGTAGGCCATGAATTTGACCTGTGCTCAAAAATATGCATGTTTGTATATATCTAGGTTCTCTCACCTAATTATTTTAATCTCGATCAGATCGTTGGAAATAAGTGAAAGTGATAAAGCGGTCTATTTGTATATAACGTTTTTTCAACCAGTTCTCTGTTTAACTAAATACACACATCATAAGCAACCACATAAACGTGTAACACGTTTACCTGACATTCACCCACACTAAAACAATATACATTCATACAAATACAATACTCACCATATCATACCGAGTACCATATCTTTAACGCCAGGCTTAAGTCATAAGGTCTACAGAGTAAAAATATTCATAAATTACCTTTAGACGAACAAGCATGCAAAATAAGAGCAATTAGATTATGACTCATTCCAAACCTTTTACCTTAAATACCTAATGTATCTCATTATTTTTTTAAGTCACGGTTAAAAACAATTACCATTTCATGTACCCATAAATGAATTGAGGAATTGTTTTTTTTTTGTTTTTTTTTTGTTTAAGCATAATATAACTTATAATCTGGTGTTCTTATCTGTTATGCTATGATGAATATAATTAATTTTATGAAGTTATTTATAAATATTGAAAAATATAATAAATAGTACACTAATATCCTGCGATATTTTATATTCTTTTCATTTTAAAATATATAAAATACTAACTAAAACGGTTATTAACTTCTCTTTAACTACCGTGCTTATCCTATATTGTTATGTGCGAATGCGATTGATATTTAAGTATCCTATTTTTTATAAGTTGTTTATAACACAGCGATATAAAAAAAACTAGTTATGGTAAAATTAAAAAAAAATTACTGTGACTAGGCTGAGGCGGAAAAGCCTAAAACTCTCTCTTTACATTTAATCTAAACTATTAGAGAAGAGTTATACAAGAGTTTCTTGTTTGAAATTGAAAGGCTAATGCCCTTTTTCACCAAATATGCTTAAACCATCTCCTAACTAGGAACTTTCTTTTTTTTAACGTAGGGAAATCCTCATGGATGTCCTCCACCCTGGGGAGAGGGCGAAGGGGTCTGTCAGACCTCGCTGTCGACCACAGAAAGAACTACGGCCGGCAGCGAGAGGTCACTGCCTACTAAAGGGATGAGGGCATGGCGCGGCCCCTACCAAGCGGCACACTCGGCTAGCGAATGCCGCGACGTGTCCTCCCGACAGTCGACGCAGTGGTGACATCGAGCGTCCGGCTCCCTGCCTATGCGACACAGGAGCCACCCGAAGCAGCCATGCCCCGAAAGGTCACTGAAAGCGTCACACGGAACGAGAAGGAGCCGTGCCTTCTCCTTAGTCACAGGTCGAGCACTGGCCGGATAGTGACGAGGCCAACAGAAGGGCTTGAAAGCCTGTGCCGCCATTCCGCCACCAGGACCTCGCGTAGCTGTGACCGACGCAGCTCAATAACTCGCTGCGTCAGTCCCTCGCCGCGGGCCCGCGCNTCAATAACTCGCTGCGTCAGTCCCTCGCCGCGGGCCCGCGCATCCTCGCGCCATCAGTTTAACAACGCGAGGACTTTTGCCTCCAGGTCCCGGAGCTCCGGCCAGAATGCAAGCTGCCTCGTTGGAGATCGTACGGTAGCCCCTAATGACTCTGGCGGTCATCTGCCTCTGCGGCTTCCGCAGTGATTGAACCGAACGTTAGGTCGGTCGCCCAAATCGGGGCCCCATTTAGGACCATCGAGCGCATGATCACCTCATACAACCGCCTGCAGGCGGAGTTTGGGTCCGAACCCGTTGGGAAGCAGCGTTGACAGCGCCCCAGCTGTGACCAACAACTTAAGCGCAAAGTAGCCACCGGAAACTAGGAACCCTCTAACGTAAGTAGCTCCTAAATACAAATCTTATCTAATTTCATTTTTTCTGTGCACAGTAACACTTAACTTAGGGCCTCCTATTTTGTAGGGATTACCGAAACCATAAATGTGAGTAAATATGTGTCGATTATCGCTTTCTACAATGTTCAATAATTAAAATGATTATTTTCACTTAGCAATAAATCTAAAATACGAAAAAGATTTTTTTTTTTTTATTTAAAGATTTCATCCAATTTCTGTGTTTTATTTGAATGTTTTGAAATGTCAAACTGACAAGTTGTCAGTGATAAATACAAAAAATATATACGTTGCAGTATTAATGCGACTCGTTGAGTTTATGAAGTAAATAATATACCTTTATTTATTTATTTAAAAATTTATGCACTTTTGTACAGTGGCCGACTTAATGCCCAAGGCCTTCTCTTCTAGTCAACCTTAGGGTGGTGTAGAAATCTTGTAAGGTAGGTGGTGCACAGAGGTTTCCGTATGAAACTAACTGCAAACAGTATAGAAAAGAATGAAAGCAATACTTAAACATATATAAACACATATAGGATACCTATGTCTTAAATACAAACACAAATATATACATATATAAATATACATACACACAACTATACTAGTACACTAATAAAACTTGAACATATGCCAATTATTGGTTAGTAGTTTCTGCCCTTTCATTAAGAAGGAGCTCATGCACCTTCTTTTTCAATGTAGAATGGTTTGTGGACATCCTGATTTCGAGTGGGAGCGCATTCCAGAGCAGTACCGCTTGGACAAAGAACGTAGAATTCACGAAGTCAGAGTTGGGAGCGGGACACAAAAGAAGCAGATTATTTTCTGATCGAAGATTCCTATCATGATTAGAGGACAGATAACAGAAGTATGGGGCAAGGTATGAAGGTGAAAATGGTGAGTTGAGAAGTGAAAGTAATGTAGTAAGTGCTCGCTGATTGCGACGCAGGCGAATTGGTAACCATTTTAATTGGCAACGTAGAGCAGACACGTGGTCGTACTTCCGGAGATTAAAGATGTATCGAATGCAGTTATTAAGAAGGCGGTCTAGTTTATTGAGGAGGTCTGCATTCAGGTCGTAATAACATACATCACCATAGTCAATAATTGGAATAATTAAAGACTGCATGAGAGTAGTTTTGATGTTAGTAGGCAGGAAGTTCTTGAGACGATAAAGTGTTCGCAGGTTTCCAGTTACTTTCTGACTGACGTAGGTAATTTGAGCTCGCCAATCAAAGGTCGAATCGATGAGTAAGCCCAGATCTTTGACTTCGGGCCTAAACGGAATAACTGAACCATTAAACATGATCGGTGAAATTGAGGCGTTATCGAGTCTGGTCATTATTCGTTTGCTGCCTACTATTATCGCCTGACATTTCATTGGGTCAACCGATAGTCCAAATCTAGTCGACCACAACTTTATGAGCTCTAAATCCCTGTGTACCACGTCGATAGCTTGCGTTATGTCCTCCACTCTTGCCTGTGAATACACTTGAAGATCGTCTGCATATAGGTGATACGCACTCCGAAGTTGTTGAGTAATGAGGTTAATTGTAGAGGAACGGGTGTCATGTCCCTCCAACTCAGAGGGATGATCCTCCGACCAGGCTAGGTGATCATGCCTGGCGGGCCACTGCCCAACGGTTGATGTTGGGAAGTTGTATATATGTCACTCAAGTGGTTCTTCTCGTAGACCAAAGTAAGGGGTCTCGGGGTAACTTCTCCAGGTCCATAGCCTGTTTAAGTGATGTTCTACACCACCTGTAACTACAGGTGGGTCATTGGGTTAAGCCCTAAAGGGCCTCTTAGTAGCTTCAGGTATTTATGGTTTCTTCAGTGCGACCTGTACTTAGCGAGGTCGAGCTCCTATGGGTGTAGACCCAAAGGAGCGCCCATCAGCCAGCACTAGGTCGGGGGTTGTAGATGAATAGGCACTAGTTAGTTCGGGAGTAGTTGGCACGGAGATGAGGTCTCGTGGCAGGCAATACCTGTCCGGTGGTCGCCGATGGTAGGGCGCGAGCTCTCGCAGGTGGCGAACTTGCGATCCGTCAGCACGCACGAACAGGTTAGTGCTCAGGTGTTCTACAAAGTCGTCCAGGCTCTCCATGCGCAGGTCCCTGGAGATCGTCCTGTTCCGCACAAAGCGGGGGGCGTTTGCAAGGGTGCGTAGTGCGAGCGACTGCTGCGCACGTAGCCGGCGGCGATTCGTTTCGGAGACGAGGGAGAACCAGGCCGGGGCACCATAGGTCAGTCGAGTGCGAATGTACGTCTTGTACACCCCGAGCTTCGCGCGGAGCGGCAATCTGGAGGACAATACGGGCCGCAGAAGGGAACGTGCTGCACGAACCTGTGCAACGATGTTGTTGACGTGAGGCCTCATGGAGAGGGTGCGGTCGATGGTCACGCCGATGTATTTCACCGTCGCGGACCACTCGATATTCTGCCCCATGAGCTTCAACTGTGGCAGTTTTACAGTCCCTTAAAATATCGCCTGAGTCTTCGCTACATTGACCGTCAGTCTCCAGTCCTTCAGCCAGGTGGGAAGAGCGTCCAGAGTGTGCTGCATCTTGGTAACAGCCATGCCACCATCTTTTGACGTCGTGACGTATGCCGCGTCGTCAGCGTATAGCGCAAGTTGCACACCGTCTGTGACGGGGATGTCATATGTGTACCACGAGTAACAAATTGGAGATATGCAACTTCCTTGTGGCACACCGGCAAAGACGGGTCGTTCTGTGGACAGGGCACTGTCAATAGACACTTGAAAGCGCCTGTCTTGTAAAAAGGTGGCCACAATCTTCACTACTCGACGAGGAGTAGTAGATGTGGACAGCTTGTATAAAAGGCCAGTGTGCCAAACGCGATCGAATGCTTTCTCCATATCGAGGAAGACTGCAACGACTCGCTCGCGCTTGTTACGCGCAACCGCAATATCATGTAGCACCCTTGCGAGCTGGTGAGTAGTAGAGTGCTCGGCACGGAATCCGAACTGTTCGTCGCGTATAATAATATAATAAACAAAGATTATTTATCATCTCTAAAGTTTCAACAGTATTGGCAACATTTCATAACTCCTCCATTTCAACAATTTCAATCAATTTATGCGTCAAGTTTCTTTATCACCTTGTTAGAGATTTGTTAAGTGGCCAACATTTTATGGAATATCTAAGCATTTCGATATCCCCTAAACGTTGATGAAAATGAAAATACCACTAAGAGTTATTTAACTCTCTCTAAGTGGTCCCTTAAATTTTGGTGATATTAGTGAAAACGGTGAAAATTATCATAGACATGGATTATGACTGCAAGTGAACCTAATGGTTTAAACGATCCCACGTGAATACGTTGTATGTATATTCACAAATCGTTTTTCTGACTTTGGGTGTTCTTTGTGTTCATTTAATGAAGGTTTGTAAAGTCCTCGCCATACAGGATACATTTAAAAAATCTAAAATAGTGGATTTTTTCACGGATTATTTTGAAGGACGTGTTGAAGTTTTACTCAATTTGTAAATGTATTGTTTATACATGTTCAATAAATACTTGCCGCCTGCTTTCAATCGTTTGTCAGCCGACTAATCTATCTTCTTGCTTCATTCGTCAATGACGCGCGGTTCTAGTCACGTTAACTTTTGTTTTGTTTGTGTTGTTGTAGAACTAATTTGGAATTTAATATCACTGACAGGGCTTGAAATGATTGAATGCTTTGTGGAAACGATGTATGATCGTATCAAAATCGATTAAGGCCGTAGTCAAGTCTTGATTTATACTCAACGTTAAAAGCTAGTGGCAGCACATCAAAAAACAATGACATGAAGTTTATTGTATGTGTAACATGGGTACTTACTTATGTAAACCTTTTTTTATATTGACCTTATTAACAAATCCATGATAATTTAAAACCCGCCACCGAAAGCATTTTTTTAAGGGAAAAAAAGAAGTTATCTTTTGCAAAGGCAAATGACAAGCCTTACTCATATGAGTATTAAGGTGTAACGAAGAGCTCCTTTAATACTACAAAGTTCAGAAGTTAAGAGTACTTTACCCGAAACTGAAGAATTATTGAACAATAACTTTATTATTTCGTTAAAATAGCTGTTGGACATTTTCCTGTATTGTCATTAGAGGTACTAAAAAATATCTTTACAGACAATTCGTCAAAGTGATTAATTGCATTGGAACGTTACATATTGCTTTCAGGTTATGTTATCCCTAACTTTTTCTTCTTGAAGAAGAAGAAAACGTAAAACAATTTGGGAAAGTAACTGACAATTCAAAGATTTTTTTAATCAAAGTTTAACAATATATTTAAATAATTTATAACATGTATATAGCTTTACGTCCAAAAGATACGTATCCAATGTAAACGTTCAAAAATGATTACTACAACATTACGTAGATGATCACAGTTTTTTAAAGATTAATTCGTTTTGTTGGAAATAGGGTCTTGTGTATAGTATTTCACAGTGTACGAAAAAATAGCGCATTAGGTTGATATAATAATCTCCTGCAATCCTTTTACCCAGTCAATTAATATTGAAATGAATAACATATTTTTTTTACTAAAACTTTAACGACTTAAACTACTTCCTACAAATATTGGTAGCAATTATTTATACCTTCATTATGTTATTTTTAAGTTTTTATCCAGATGTCTAGTGTTTGTACAAATCTAATAAATAATATGCCAATTATACAGATAACACAACAATTTCAACTGTGTGAAAATATAAACATACTTAAAAATTACAATTTGGTGCTTCTAATTTCATAATTTTTATATACCGCATGTCACTTTCAGAATTAAAAAAGAATCTAACGACAAACATAAAAAACCATTTGTGTGAAAAGCATACTTGTCAGGCACACGTACTTTTTAACGTTATTTTTATATAGAGGCACTGAAATCTACGAGGGTATATAAATATAAAGTAAGGTAATATTATAAGGACTTGGTAAATAACACCAAAAGGTGTAATCCTAAAAGTTTCCCAACCAATCATTTCATGTGCACTGACCTATGAAAATAATGAATTTTCAAATATGAGATGAGATTAGTTCCAAACGACCGCCTTTTAATTTAAATATTTGTGGTTGATATTAAATTATTGCCTACATTTCGACCTTTAAATATTTCAGAGAATTTCGGTGTTCAAATATCAACAGTCCCTGTAGTATATTTGTTAGAATAAATGTATAATTTTTATAATACAACTTTTGTACTAACTTTAGACACGTTTTGCTTTACAGTAGCATCTGATGTTAAAAATTTCTAAAAAAGATTTTGTCATGGCATTGATAGTCAATAAGCATACCTACGAGTAATTTGGTTTTAAGCAGCTAAGCAGCCATCGTAGACACCGACTACCTAACAACTTATATTACCTAGAGTTAGGAAAGGAAATTTTTGGCAGAGGCAATCTCATACTAAAGGAAGAGGGATTGTAAGGCGTGATGTTTATTCGAGGAGAACCGGACATAATAGAAAATCTTTTTCAAGGTGTTAGTTTTTAGTTTTAATGTATTTCAATACTTTTTATAAAATAAACCAAGTGTGATTTATTGATAAACTTAAACATTCGAAATTCAGTATCCAGTTCGGAATTCAGTGAAATGTAAAAAATAAAAATAAGTAGTTAATTAGCTAGATAGCTAAAATAAAATAGGTAATAAATGCTTTATTAGCATCCCTGTACCTATTGAATGATAGAAATAAATTTAGTATTAGCAGTACTAGCTTGACTAGATGTAACTTATGTCATTAGTTTCACTTTCTTATTTTAAAATGGTCAGAAGTATTACAAATATATTTTAAGTTCGCATTGTATATATTATGAGCGATAAGAATAGAAAAACCCACTATTTTTATTCTAAATATAAATTAAATTATTTTTTCACGTCTGGAGCTAGTCAGAGTAGTCTAAAATATACAATCTGCTATTGTTATATGTTGGAAACACAATAACTAAATCAATATAGACATGTTGCAGCATTATCTTGTACGTAACTTGAAGATAAGCTTTCAATTATTCAACAGCTCTAACTGCATATTAATGTCAGTGGACATGCAGACAGAGATCGGTTCAGGAAATTGTCACGCTATTGATTAATGTGATACTATATCTGTAAACTGTGTCCAGTGATTTTGAATAGTAATATATCTAATAATATCAGAAATGTATACACTTGTTAATCATACAGCTAAAACTAAATAACTAACTAATAAACTGTTACTGCAGCATGCATTTCTGAATAGACTGATTAAATTTACAGGAGCATAATTATTTTAGGGCGGCAAAGATCCACTTGTTTTCTAAGAAGAAACCTATGTTCAGTAGTGGATCACTAAAATCTTTTGACAGTGATGATAAAGGCACCTCTGAATATTTTATTGTATTTCATATGGTTGTAAGTACGTGTAACATACTGAAAAATATTTGGAAGATTAGATAAATGAAATTTTATAAAAATATTGGTCAAAAATGTAAATGACCTAAAAATAAGTAATTGCAGACCTTAGGAAATGATGATGAAACCAATAATCGGATAGTATAAAATTACAATCTCTCTTTTAGTTACTGACCCGGTTTTTTACAGTGCACAAAAAGATTATGATCGCGTTAAGCCTCCTATTAGCTTTAAACTGTTACTGATGGATATAAGAAACTACAAATATGGTACGCAACAGGTGATTTTCAGGTTATCTTACAAGTTTTCAGTAAAATTTGAAGACATTAATTTTTGCTGTCGTAAATTAATAAAAATTATATTTATAAAATATAATTTTAAGGATAGTATATGTGATTTCAAATCACGCTGTAAAAAGATATAAAATTCAATATTATCATATATCTATGAGATGATCATTAACCAATAGGCATGATGATAGTATCCAAGAACCTCTAAAATTATGTATTTATCTGATGAAATTGGGCTCATAAATTATTAAAATCCAATTTATTTTCATATTTAGAGCAAGATTAATAGATAATTAACAAAAATAAAACTACAAAATATAGCAATCCGCATTGTTAAGTTGAACAGCAACCAGAGCTTTGAAACTTTTGCATAGACTCTTCAATGGGTAGGTAGCGTTCGAAAACATATGAAAATTAATTAGCAGAGTTCAGTATTGAACAACAAAGTTATTCAATGGCGGTATTTGAAACACTAACGAATACAAGGTAAATTTCAGGTATACCCGTCAAGTTTTAATTTAATAAAACTAAACGGAATACTGTTACTAACGTCACTTTTTTGTTTTGTTAATTAAAATACTAAATCAATATGTGTAATAACAGTTTTATCGCTCATATCTGAAAATAAAAAAGTGTTGTTTGACAATTTCTTCAAATTTGTTATAGCTATATATTGAACTAATGTTACTAAGTATTGTTAAAAGTAACGATTCAAACCTCGTTGACCTTACAATTTAATAATCAAGTAAATAGTAGATTCATATTAAATAATATTATTATCTTATCTTCTTCCGCTTGCCAGCTGCCGGCCCGACTTAAAAATAGTCCCTATTGTTAATGACGTCTTTATTGCTTTTATATGATGGTACTTCCGGCGTAATAAATATTTAATGTAACACAATCCTGTATTATCAAATAATAATTGTATGTTAATATTCATTAGAATAATTATAATAAACAATGTTTACTATTATCTGCTAAGTTTGGGAATTTAGTATTGAATTGGGTTAGGCCTGTCAGATGTTATGAAATGCCGTAGGTTGGAGTAATGCGGGGACATTCATAGTGCTACTTGATGTGCATTAGAGAATATAATAAGTTTGTATTAATATAATGTGTTGCTGTGCCGCCATCTTGACTACGCTAGTTACAGTATAAAATAGACATCGCCTGAAGTATTTTTATTTCATACGTTAATGTCTCGGGACGCAAAAAGTCGCTCTGCTGAGTTTGTAGTGAGCGAACGACAAAAGAGTGACGATCACTTTATTTAAAAACGCCATTCTTCGTGTTATAACGTTTAAAAATCCATCCATAAAAAGTCAAAAAGATAGTAGTTGTAACTTATCATCAAATAAGTAAACAAAACATTAAGTAAACTACTGTTCTACAAATAAATAAAAAATAAATTAAAAAAAAAATGTACCAGCCATTTGTGAATCATCAACAGCCTATAATGTCCCACTGCTGGACTCAGGCCTCCTCTCAGGAGAGGGTAAAGGCCATACTCGCACTATCACTTTAAAATAAAGTAAAATCATTTATCATTGTAACTGATTGGGTCTACTAATTGTTCTAAAATCTTACTTTGAATATCATATTGTGTGATTACGGAAGGGTACCAACCAGTACTGAACCTTTATTTATCCTAAAAAATAATGCCTTATTTGTTACCTGTTGTGATTGCCTTAATAAATAAATGAAAAGAGTAGTGGTGAGTTTCTGTCTTCCAAATATAACAATACAATATTACATTTACGACTGTTCTGCCTTTTGTTGTTTTCATTTAATTGAAAAATTATTTTATGTAAACTGCATTATTTTGTGTACTATGAAGATTATTTTATTCTGTATTACAGTTAACACCTTAAAATTGTTCATTGATAAAAACTAACTAAACATTATTACAAAGTACATTAATATCACAATTTATGTTGACAAAAGACTCCTATGCTTTTATTACTATAAAATCTATTAGGCAGAATAATAAAAATGTTTCATCTCGTTTTATTAACTTCTAACCTGTGAGAATTCCATACTCCCGAAATCCTGTTCGGGCTCCGTCTGTTCTTCTCCATCGTTATATTTCTATATAATGTAAACTAAATAAATAGTTTTTGGTTGATAAATGACAGCTCTATATATTATTCCTTAACGTAGCTATACTACTTTTTTAAGCTATTGCATAGCTTTTATCGCGGGTTTTGAGCGCGGCGACCGAATCAAGAAATACCGTAACGAAAAAAAGACCTAACACCCCCCCACTCTGACCGGCACAACGGTGCGGCGTTGAAAGCCGTGCATCGTCAAACGACGTTTCACTTCGGCATACTTCGGCACGGTGTTTGTGTGTGTGCGACTAGACGTATGCGTGTAGACTGTATGAAGCTCGCACGGATCGAGACGACCTGCTCCGAAACCGGACGAATACGTAAGCAGCTGTTTGTTAGAAAGTATATACTATTTTTTTCTGCACCGACGCAATCTGTTATATGTAACAATAAACCACTACTCTATCTGATATGTTACATCAGTTAGGTCATTTAAGCTTGGTAGAACACTTATATATGAGTCTCAATCCATCCTGACGAATCTATCTTGCAGAGTTGGAACACTGTGTCTTTTTAGTCTGCAATGTTGGAGGCCTCTTTCTCTGTTAGATTAAAAAGCAAGCTCATTTATATAATTTGAGAGTGTTTTCTGGTAGTTGTTGCTATACATCATGATCACCTGTTTAACAGTTGGTAGTTTTAGGTCATAACATATATTGCTTACGTATTGTGGAATGTTAAAGATGGTCCTAAAGGTTTTGGTTTGGAAATATTCAAGTATTTCAATATTTCTGTTGCTGGCTGTACCCCAAAGCCGCATATCGAAGATCCATATAAGTTTCAAGATAGCTTTGTATACTATCAACTTGCTATGGTACCTTATCCTCTTCAAAGATATGTATATATATGTAGACAAAAATATAAACATACATATATAAATATGTACATATTTCTTTTCTATGATATGTAATCCTATGGCTAAATACCACATATTTATTTAGTCTATGCTCAATAATTATATGATGCAAACCCACAATTATTACACTCAATCCATTATCTGAAATGAATCCCTACTCACGATACGTATTTAATGTTAAAGTTTGGACCACTGGCACAAATTGACATACTCGTAATTGGAGTCCAACATAACGAACTCCGACGTCTGTTCTTACAATTACAGGATAATCAGCCGACCGATGTGGGTGTTATTAACAAATGGAAGAAAATGAAACAAAAATGAAATTGAAATAAAAGTGTTCGTTCAATATTATATTTAATTAATCTCATGTGTATAAAATACAGAAAAGCACGAGTTATAATATCCGTCGTAAATATTTTAAACAAACGTTTATTGATTTTAAAATACTAACTGAAATTAGTTTAACTATATTTAATTAAGTGGGAGCACAGTAAGTATAAATACTAGTTGACCTACGCAACTTCGTCTGCATCTATTCTTAGCGATGCTTGGCTCCTAGTGATATAAACGTGATGTTAACCATCCTATCTCAAGTACGCCAGCAAAACTCAAATATAAAATAAAACTGAAAATCAGTTAAATAGTTGCAGAGTTCGTAAGCAACAATAGGACTCAAGAATTATATAAAACGGATAGATAAAACGTAGAAGAAGTGTTCATTTGTAACTTATCATACTTGTATTTACACTACTTTCGTACTCTCTTCTTACTTTGTAATATGGAGTGCAAAAAAAGAGTGTTCTATGTATCTATATATCTAACACACCTAGTCAAAGGAAATTTTATACTTTACCATAATCATTTTTCTTGAAAAAACGAATATACATAGAGGGTACTAGTCTCATAATGTTCAATTTGATATGATTTAGTATATACGTACACCTGGTATTACATATGGAGATATTTTTTCAGTTATATAACAATCATATATATGTTTGACTTACTATGCTATCTATTTTATACGAATAACAAATAAAGTGCGTTGAAGATACCATACAAGCACCATCTCGTTTCGCGAAATATGATATTATATTTTATAAGGTACTCAAAAGTGAGTGTAACAAAAACTTACTTTGGAAGTTTTCTGAAGTTCACTAAAGAACCATTTTGTTTTAACAGCCTAAAGAAGACTATTACTTAATATATCAATATTTACATTCCCAATGTTCGTCAAGTCAAACGAAATTTATTTTTGTTTGAATAATTAATGTCTCTAACTATATTATAATTGCTTGTTGACGAAAAGCTTACAGCCTAAATACTTTGAAATTAGTGTTTTATGATAAACAAATTTCTATCTACTAAGTCAATATTTGTCCCTGGTTCCAGGCTACAAAAATAAATAGTAGTTATTAATATCCAAAAATGCCCAACACCATCAAGCTAAAATGCGACAATC
The DNA here is from genome assembly GCA_003709505.1 of Hyphantria cunea. Lineage (NCBI taxonomy): Eukaryota > Metazoa > Arthropoda > Insecta > Lepidoptera > Erebidae > Hyphantria > Hyphantria cunea. The sequence goes on along the minus strand of PKRV01000173.1, from coordinate 3,550,519 downwards.
TATATCTGAGTTCTCTCAGTTTTTGTCGCAGCCCTTGTAGGCCGTTACGTACTTCAGTCCCTTTCACGGTGTCAGGGGTCCTTCACTAATGGACCCTTGCCTTCAGTACTCGGGTGCCGCTTTCAAAATTGCTGAAGTTCTATTACGGTAGGTGAAGTAGATACTACTAAAAATTGTTTTTCAATTACATATAAAACTTGCTTACTTTCAAAATTACATTATTAACATCATCAAGACAAAAATAATATATTTTAAATCAAGTTTGAAATCAATATAACAAATATATTCAAATTTAGTTAAAAGAGAGATGTCACAGACACATAAGAAATTGAAATATTAGGACAAAATATAACAGTTAGATTGTAGTTGTATATTACGTTTTAGTGGTAGTTTTACTTTTTTCAATACTCAACTATTTTTTTATGTAAAACTCGTCTTAAGTATGTGGTATTCCTAAGTTTAAATACAATAACTTTTACAAGAATGCTTAAAAAACACAAGCTGTATATCATGCAGTAACATTGTATGAAATGTTAAAGAAGTGAGATATTTACACCTTGTATCTTATACATATTTCTTATAATTCATTCCTTAAAACTTTAGCCACATACGTTTAGTCCATTTATCCATTGTTATCGTTAGAACATGAAATTGTATAGGTCTCTTGTCCTAGAGTTTTGATTATATATGTGAAATGTATGCTGTACTATAAAAAAATTATTTCAATATGTTTAAAAGAGTTTATCAAAAACTTTAAGCCGGATGCGAGAAGTCGAGAAGCTGAAAATCAAAACAAAGACGTGAAATTGGAGAGGCCTATGTCCAGTAGTGGACTGCAGTAGGCTGATGATGAGTTTAATACATATGCAAGATACATTATATTTCTCTAAAGATGTTATATGTACATATATATTATGTGCTTTCATCATTATAAACACCATGACGCGACTAATTTTAGCAAAATACAGTCTCTATCTGAAGTTTATCTTGCTAATAATGAAATGAAAATCTTAGCAAATAGATGGAAGTCGAATAAAGAGATAGATTAGATGAAAAGGAGAAGAGGAAATAAATAACATAATATACATCGTAACAAAGAAATTGTGTCGCTTTTTCTACCTTTGCGACCACTACTAAGAAAAAGTGTTTCATAATGCGATTCTTTCTAATCTTAACAATGAGCACGACAGTATTTTATCAAAGACACAAATGTATCTTAAAAGCCTTAAGGATATTTTAATTCTCTAAAAATTCATTATAATAGTCGTTAACAGGCAAAAAATCCGCACGACATTGCGTAAATGGTTGATTTAAAAATAATTTAAATTAAGTTTATTAAAAAGATCGACATGATAGACATGTTTATGTTTTGTAGAGCAAATGCTTTACAACACAAACAAAATCCGTACATTATCCGTCCATACTAATATTATAAATTCGAAAGTAGCTCTTTCTGTCTGCAGCGTTTTAATGACTAAACCACTAAAGCGCTGATTTGTTTGACTTTCGGTATTAGAATGGAATTTGGAGACCGACTTACTTACAACTTTTAGTCTCGATAACTGACATAGACGTGGGCGGCACCGTGGGAAAAGCTAGAAATATTATAATTGTAGCTTCAGCGCATCAAAGAAATCTAGTATTAATAAACAAACTCACACAAAAGTCGATTTCCTTCTCACTATTTTAAGACGCACAATCCCTTTCGTAGTACCTTCGATGTCTGCCTTTTGTACCTCGGTGTAAAGTTACTTCCTCCCTCAGGCTTCCCTTTGATCTTTGAGAACAGTAATTAAATCGACTTTTGTGTCGAACTTTCTAGTTTTTTACAGATAAACTTATCTTGGGGCGTTTTACTTGTGTGTTTCAATGTTTTGATTTTGAAAGTTTAACGGCATTGAAGTTGTGCAATAGTTTCGGATGTTGACGCTTATTTTCTTAATGGAATTGGCACCGTTTTTAATATAAATTTTGTTTAAATAAAATTGATGGCTTTTCCTGGTTGTCGAAATATTTGACTTGTTTCAGAAACGTTTACTGCTTTTCTAAAGAAAATATTATTATTTTTACCGACACCAAATATGCTTGTCAGATAAGGATAGCAATAAGACGTTTCTAACCTCAATAGCAAATGATTTTGATTTGTTTTTTGCCTAAAACTGAGTACCATTTCGATCAGGGTAAAATATTTATCAAGTTACAAGTTATGTTCAGTATTGCTTCCTAATCTCAAAGGAAGTATAATGTCAATGTCAATCTTGGTCCCGGGTGTGTTGTAACTAGGTGAACTCACTAACCAGTAGTTTTATTGTGGCAGTGCAAGAACTATGATTCCTACTGTGTTTGTGTTTACAAATTTTTATCCTCACATTTGATGTAGTTTTTAGTTTTGGATTTTAATAAAAATACTAGCAGTTTAACTAATGCTATTACTTTTTACTAATGTTATATCATCCTTATTACGATTGTTAAAATATACTGATATTCAATGTGATAAAATATTTTACAACATTAATCCTTCTCCAAAATAAATACGCCACTGTTTGAATTTTCAAATTAAGTAATAAAACACTTTATATACACGTTGCCACGTTTTTATCTCAAATGATATTAATATCTTCCATACAGCAATTATTTAGCAATACTTTATTTATTTTCCATTTCCCATATACAAAATATTGAAGCTAAAATGTCCAAAGCGATATTCAATATGAATTATATTTTTGAGCAGTTTATGTCTGAATGTATAGGGAAGAAAATAATAATTTTCGTTCGAAAAGTCATTGATATGTCCGATCTGAAAAAATACCGTTTAATTTTTCAGAATGTTATCAACAAAATACCCTCTGATTTTTTCAAATGTATCGATGTTTGACGTGATTAGAATTGTTTTCTAAATCACTTCCACAAGACAGATATTACAATTTTTTTCCTTGGATTTATAAATATTTTATGTTTATGAGTTGTATATAAAAAAGTGTAATTTTTAACGCAAAGTAAGCGGATTATGAAAATTGATCGAAAAATCATAGATTTATTAATGAAATAGATAGGCAAACGAGCACATGGTCCCAGTAGTGGAATGTGACTATTGCCGTTTGTGAACACGAGCAACTTTTGTTATAAGTGCATTAACCCTTTTGAGTTCTTTCTGGCTCGAGAGGCAGCTCGGGACCTGCTCATACTGGCTGATGCAAGTGATGACTGGAAAAGGATGCTTTGGATTGCAGATCACCTGTACCTGATCCGCAAGGAGCCAACGCCTGAATGCTAATACTACGATTGCCAGACTGTCAACACGGCGATCTATACGCCGACAGACTGTCCAGCTTAGGGCAATTGAAGCATGATATGTGGCGGCCATTGGAGTGGGGTTCTCTCCCTCAGTAACATGATTGCGGCAAAGTTGCGTAGAGTGAGCGCGTATATCTGCGATCGAGTTATGTTTGCTAACGATACAGTGGATCAGAACTGTGAGAAGTTAAGAACTCAGGTACCCGCAGACAACTTGGGCACCTGTGACGAAACGATCACCGTCCTTCATAAGCGCAAGCCTGAAGATGTCACCCTAGTAGAGACAGGTTGAGGTGGCAGCGCTCGCGCCCTTTACTACTTATTAGAACAGAAGCTTTAGATAGTGGTTCCCACACGGAAGGGGGCCATCTACAAACCATAGGTGGCCCGAGGCACATCAGGTTCTAGGGATTTCCTTTTGAGGGTACACCTGGTTTCCCAGCTTCAAGTACCTAAGAAGGAGAGCGGCTTTTAGTCGATTCAAGTCCGACATAGCCACCAGTCGGTGGAGGGGAATTACGCACAAAAAAGGAGGGAATATGGATTCTAAGAACTTCACACAGTTTGTGAAAAGCAACAAAATAATTACATAAGCCCAATTTACTGTAAACCGTAGTATAGCTTCGGTCAAACCAGTCTATTTGTGGCCTAGCAAGGTTAAGTGCGTAGTGAACGCGTCGGGCAAATATCATCCAATCACCGCGTAGGTAGGTAGGTCTCGCTTTTCTTGATTTAAGTAAAGTCGTAATTAATTACCGACAAATCTTAAATTTGGCTTTAATTTTTTGACTGCTGCAGCTTTCTTCAAGTGTAGGCTTGATTAAGATATGCCTTAGTTCTAGTCTCCTCGTGATGTATTGAGTTATCTGAATACACTAAATTGGTATATTTACCATATACCCAGATTAAAGTTTGTGAAAAAGATTAAATGTAGTTTTTTAAACTATAAATAGATTTTAATTTCTTATTTCCTGATAGCCAATCAACTAATTGATTTTGAATTGACTTTAACACACATTGCGTAACACAATTACGCGCACCGAGTAGAACACTGAGTAGAACGGTTTTTGGTGCCAATTCGCCATATGCTCGTTTTCGCAAGGTCATAATTGGTTGTAGTGACTTGATTGACTTAAACGTTAACTCGTTTTGTAAAGTAAAGTCGTGTTTACTTAAGAATCTTTACCGTTAGCAACGGAGTTATGTATTTGAATTAGAATGTGTGAAAACATAGATACTCTGTTTTTGTTATTATTGTTATGTTTATTTTTTTATATTGTCTATACTAACTTACAGTATAACTCCTTTTATGCATGCGGAGTTTACCTGCATGTAATTCTTACACTGTTGCTATTTTCCTGTGTAGTGATTTTCTTTTTTACTTTGTTTTTACGATGTCTAAGAATTTTTTGGTAAACCAATAAAATAAAAAATAAAATATTTAAATAACTTACACTTCAAGAACTACTTTCCTCACTTTAAATTGTTACTGTACTTAAGAACTACATTTAATACTCAAACCCACTCAGAGTATTATATCATAGATCTCTTAAATGCGTAACAACAACATTCAGAGTTTCCTTTAATAATACACATGACGTAGGTACTGTAACGTCAGCAAAACAAGTAAAAGAATAGTGATTTTTTTTAAATTTTGACCAAAGTTCTATTGAAGTATGAATATAACAGTACAAAAATCGGTTAGTTATATTCTAAGATCCCAAATACCCACGGGAACTTTTTACGAGCGCAAAGGAAAACATAAATACGTGGTCGTTTGACAACTGAAATAACTGCTTGGAGAAATTAAGTTCATATTAAAGGATCTATGAGGATTTTAACCCTAAATTATATTTGTAAAAAAGTTAGTGAAACATGTGACGTCATATACAAATACTAATAAATAACTAATATAACATGTCTCACTTCTGATATAACATTTTTCATGAAGTCGGATGGTTCTGATCGGACAGTTTAATTCATCAACTTTTTTTTTAATAATATATAGTTCTGAGCGCTACAATACTATGTCTACTGTGAAAATATTTTTTAACCCTCTTGATGTTCATTATCGTGTATTAAAGATATCTAACAATATGTTATGTAAACAAATTATTTTGCTCTTTATGCTTTCAAACCATCTTTTTGTTGTCTAATAGTCAAAGTACTACCTACTGTGTCTATTAATCCATCACTAAATTTAGTTTCTCATAGATACCGAATTTGCGATGTAACATGAATCTTCAATCTCTTGTCCGATTCCCGCATAATTTCACACGCAACAGGGAAATCCTAGAGCTTTGACTGTTAAATGGTTACTGATTTGGAAACTTGATAATACTATTTGCAAGCAAAGAGCTAGCGTATAAATTAAAAGCATATTTATAATTAACCATTTTGGTTGTGGAGGTTAAAATAACGTACTAATAAAGTAAAGAAAACCAATGACTGGTGGTAACTGGATGCTACTAGTCCAAAATTGATAAGAATGGTGCGCACGGGGAGAGGCCTATGTCCAGTAGTGGACTGCAATAGGCTCATGAAGATAGGGATTAATAAATTGTTTTAATTAGAGCCGTGTGTGAAGAGTAAAAAATAAAAAATAAGACGTCGTAAATACTGTTAAAATGAGTAATTGAGTTAATCGATAATTCAGAAATTTTACACACATTTGATCAGATGTACTCTAAAGAATATCAAAAGTCGGAAGAACCTCGAAATTTTTTCGATTTCATTTTAGGGCCATGAGCCTGAAGTAACGGTAAAAATAAAAAAAAGGTTTAGTAGTTTAGTTCAGTGGTTTGTTTTACTTAACCTAGAATAACTATTATTAACAAGACAATAAATATTTTTAAACTATAATAATTCCCTTCTAAATTGATTTTTTACTTTTTTTTTATTTTTCTGCTATCACTACTACTGACCCACAGGATATCGAATCCTACGAACTACAGTCATACGGACGTATAAATTCACCTCCGAACACCATAGATAACCCTTCCGTGAACATAAATTGTGGATAAATAATCTTAGTTAGGTATTAAGGGGTGGGCTGAGTTATTGGTGGCTGTTGTCAAAATACGGCTCTTAAATACAATTTTCTAGCGATGAAAGGAGGCTGTCTAGGGGTCTGAATACAAAGAAGAGCAACAGTTATTTAAACTAATATCAGTTTATTTCTTAATATATTATTATAGTCTTTGATTTTGGTAAGATCTCATTTTAGTAGTATAATGGTAATAAAAAGCAAAAACGTTGTTTAATTTTTAATCAGTTTTCAATGTCTTAAATGTAGCAATATTCATAAAACCCCGGGTAGCATAAACATGGTTAAATTAGCCTAATTTGAATAATAAAACTTCATTATTTATTAGATGATATGTAAATTATATTATTATATTACTGTTAGAAATAACAATAGAATAACAGGGCATTCCTTGCAGGTCATATATCATTAGCAACTCACACTGCTACCAAGCTGTAATGTATTATTGCACCTTTAACAAAAAATCTACTTCGAATAATAATTAGCTAGTATGTTAATAATAATGTTTAATTAGTTTGTGTATGCTTTAAAATCTCAAACATTCTGCACCAATAGGGTAGATGACACTTTAGTAATATTAGATATACTGTTTATAATATGTCAAATAACTTATGATATTATAACTTTGTATGATAAATGTATTAAATAAAAACTTGGGATGTCACTGATTTAGACTACTCAGTTGAGCAATATATTTCAAAGTATGTTTGATTAAAGTTTATAATAGAAATGAAAAGCTGTAAATTAAATTTTTCTGTAATATCTTTTTTAATGCAATAGACGTCGACTCCCCTGGCAACACCAGCCGCGTAAACAAGTGGTTTTGTTAATTTGGTTCAGTGCAGTGAATTTGGGTCACATTGAGTGTTATATTACTAATGAATGTGAAGAATACGTATTGATACTATGGCACCGTTGTTATCTTGGTGAAATATTCACAACAAGTGAGAAAAACTTTCATCAGAGACCTTGTTCAATATTTACAGTTTGATATTGCATGAAGATCAAATACGTCAATATAAGTGTTTCTAACTACTGTGAATCTGCCCTAAGTTGTCATTTAAACATGTGAAAATACCATTGTTAAGGGCATAGTGATTCAATTTAACAAAAAAAAAGACGGTTACGAAAAAAAAAAAAATTTTGAATTTTGAATCTCAATCAGTGATATTCAACGTTGTTAAGTTGCCCCCACTGGCGGCACTGACATTCTCGTCATTGATGAACCATAGACAATATTAATCCCCTGATACACTACACCATTTTACTTTTTTCATTACATGTACTGGTCTCGATGTTGCCAGAACTATAAATGTTATTGTGAAGAGGGAATTTTTGATATAGAAGTCGAACTTCCGACGGGTGTACGAGTTGACGAGTGTTGATCACCTGATTACTGCCTCTAAATTCCATGCTTGGTGGCACTCCGTAATTTTCAGTTCTTTGCAGTTTTTGGGTAGGTTTGCAATAATTTGGGATAAATTACTACAGTTTAAATTAAATATGCCACGAGTGAAACGATGTTGTTTTTCTTTATTAGTTGTCTGCGGAGGTCCGCAAACAACTAATAAAGAAAAACAACCATTGAAACCATCTCATATTGATAAATCGCTGTCGGATACAGACACTAACTCAATAGAAAGTAAAAACAAGTCATCACCTAATTATATGGTTATGCGTAAGAGAACTCGGGATGATATGGATGACTCTATTGGTAAGCAGCTGGATGAATTTAGACAGGAAATGAGGAAAATGCTGAATATTCTCACGGATAAACACGAAATNTTTGATTTGATTTTTGAGACGTTGGTATTTATTTACGATACTGCCACTTACCCTATTGAGCGCTAGCATGATATAATATATGACGTGCTATATAATTTTTTGTAACTGATTTTGCTACAGTGAAGTGTAGCAGTGTATATTGTCGTATTAAAATTCTGTAATGAAAAGTAGTACAAAAGTAAAATAAAGAGATAGGCAAAAAACCCGATCAAATGCTAGTTGGACTCTCGTACCGAGGGTTCTTTACAAACCTGTAGGTATATTATATTATATGTAAAAGACCTGGCGGGCTCCTTCGGCTTCAAATCTCAACTCGGGAGTCTGCAGCGGCTAATAGCGATGGTCCTGGCGCTATCTCCGCACTTCGACATTGTGGTTGATATGGACACGATGGTCTATGATCAAATTCGTTCTGTCAGTCAGAATGACGAAAAGGCAGCGCCGGATCACGAGCCGGAATGCTACGGCGGAACGCACACACTCAAGCCCTACGGGCTTGGTGGTCATGGCTTGAAATCTAGGGCTGTGCCAGCCAACGCGCTTTTGGAGCCGTTCTGCCGATCTTCAAAACTTGGATAGGGAGGAACGACTCTATCACGTATCGATTAACTCAGGTGCCGGAAACGGTTGCTTCGCTGAGTACCTATACAGGATCAGACGCGAGGCTACGGCATGATGCCACCACTGCGGATCTTACTGGGACTCCACCCAGTACACGCTGGAGGACTGTCCTACGTGGAAATCCGAGTGTTTTTATAGCAAGACAACGTTTGCCGGGTCAGCTAGTTTACCTTATGAAACCGTTAGAATAGACTTAGGTGAGAGGTCTAGAATACCGTTTAAGTAGTATTAAAATAAATAAATAATGAAAAACTAACTCTATACTTCTACCTTTTCAGGATTTTTGTGCTCAAACTAAGTACAACCACACATTTACCATTCAAGAAATTCGTTCAATGTACCTATTTCAATATTCTTTCTTCTTATCAATATTCTGTTATTATACCGGCTACTCGTAAGAACTTTGGGTAGGTAGGTATTAGGCATAATGTCAAATAATTTGCTTCATACAAACATCTATAGGCATAGTTACAGGAGGCAATGACATTTTACATTTAGCTCTAATATGTCGTTTTCTTATGCTATCATTTCTGTACCAGGCTATAGAGTCTGAATTATAAAGCAGAGGCAATAGATGGGAGGCCTATCCTAAACAGTAAAATATGTAAAGTAAATATATGTAACTAATGTAAATGTATGTTATATTTACATGTATTGTGTATTTATTAATATGAAATATGTAACGATAAATTATGTATATATTATTTATATTTAATGTAGGTTTATCTCTCACTTACAAAATTCAATCTCTTTGCATATAGATCGCCTGGGAGAGAATGTCTCAAGTCATTAAATAAAGCCTTGATTAAGGAAATTTTAAAGTTTTTAAATTATTTTATTTTAATTCAAGTTTAAAAAAAGATCCTATGATAATATAACTATCAATAATGTTCAAAAAACCTGGAACTTGGTCACTCTGCATTTTATTTCGATATATAAGATTGGTTGAAATGACTATGAAAGTAAGTTTTTAAAGAACCTCAGTCTAGACTTCGGCAAAGCAATGGACCTTGCTTTTATTTTCTAATATTGATTCAAAATGAATAGAAAATTAAATCTTTCAGACTTCGACGAAAAAATATAAACCACGAAGTATGAATAGGCGCTATACGTGCTAAGATATTAGTATTCATAGTACACGAAAGAAAGATATAAGAAAGAAAATAAATTTATTAGTCATACAAAATAAAAACAAAACAAATGAATATGGAAACAACACAATACTAAATCACAATACAAATAAAAACAAACAAACAATATTATAAAACAATAAAATAATATAATCGTGTGTCTAAAAAGCCACAGCTCAGAGTAAGCTAAGGTCCTGAAAGTGACCACCGGGCTGATTTTAGTCGTAGACGCTTAAAAATACCTATAATAACAGAAAGCAATTTGATTTAAAGGTAGACAACACAACAATCATTTTATTGAAGAGAAAATATATAATCTAAACTATTTGTGATTTGTAGGTAGATCTATATGTACCTACAAATCACAAATCAATTTTCCTACAACGGGTCACCGTCAAATATAACTGAAGTCTTGTTTACAATCTAATAAATATAAGACTAAGAATCCAGCTAGAAAATACGTTTCAATATGTGAGCGAACAAGACGCAAACTTATTGTAGGCGTATAGCAAATTGCTCGTAATAATGTCGCAGCGCTATTGGCCCTATCACTTTGTACCAGTGTCTGTACCTAGTTGGGTATCAAGTAGATCACAGAATAGCAAAAGGATTTTTGTATCAAATCTGGGCAATGTTAAAGCCAATGTTAATAATTTGTAAAGTCAATATTTTATGGGTATTCTAATTTCAGATTCAAAATGTTCTAATTGTCTTAGTTTTCTGTTACATACTAAAATCATTTCAAATAATTCACGTTTAGTTTTTTTTTTTGTAGCAAGTGATTCATAACGTAATTTAAGCACTTCTATTCTCATGACGGTTCAAGTCTAGGCCCAATATTGATTGTTTCTCTTACTGATTACAGTGTTGTCTGATATGCATTTTAACAAATTGTTCTATCTTATATAGATTTTTTTTTGTTAAGTGATACTTATGCATAGTACACTGATTAGTATCATTGTCGAATGGTCTATCCTTATCATAAAAAGCAATTCTATTTAATAATAGTCTTATTGCCAGAATACTGCAATATCAACCAGAGGCAACGCTAACTGCTTATTCGCAATCTTCTCTCGAACATTTTTTACTATTAATGTTGTTTTATTTAATCAAATAATTTGATTTGTTTTAAATCCATCAAAGAAGCGTAAATCCATGAAACTTTTTATGTCATGGGGAACTTATGTATATAAAAAAATATTCTAACAACGGACACTCATAACCGTCATGAGAATAGAAGTGCTTAAATTACGTTATGAATCACTTGCTACACAAAAAAAAACTAAACGTGAATTATAACAATTGACACTTTATTAGTAAATCACATACTCAAAGCCAATTATTGGAATTATTGGAATATATATTGCCAAAGCCCGAACTTGAACTAAATTCTAAACAACTATTTGAATTTACTAAATACGTACTGTAAAAAAACTATAAATGTAGTTTTTAAAAAATTACTAAGTTATTCCCTACGACAGTTACAACACGGGGCTAGCCAAAAGCAACATCATTTGAGCAACTGCTTCACATAAGAAAAACAGTAAGAGTGAAACAAATGAAGGTATTATTGTTAAGAACGGATTGTAATTTAGCAGTACACTCCAAAAAAACATTGTTCTCTAGTTCCACTCTGTGACATCTTGGTAAACCATTATGCCAAGTGTGTACAACTCCGCGTACGACACCAATGCCTGCCAAGTTCCACACATACATGGACATAATTTCCGATAGAACGCTTGCAAATTGACGTTGAACACTTTTTATTCCTATAGACATCCGTTTTTGCGCTCTTCTGCTCGTTTCATTATAATAAATGTATTTTTTACGAATATACATATGAAAAGTGTTTATATTACTTTCTCAAAACAAGTTATACATTATTTATATTGATTCAATGCATTGTTTAATAGTTTTAGTAATTATTGAACATTAATTAAAAATATAATTTTAAACATAATATGGAGAGGCCTAGGTCCAGTAGTGGACTACGATAGGCTGATGATGATGATAATGATGAAACATAATATATTATAGCACTTTTGAACATCACTAAATGCATGACCATCGTCTTCATCATGACTCCGTCGGTTAGTTTTAACGTCAAACATTAATTTTATTCATGTTATCATTAAAAAAATATTATTAAAAAACAGAAGTCAATAACTCCTTTAGTAGAAGAAAACACTGTCTGGCAGAAGACAATTAAAGACCATTAATGAAAGATTAAAAAACAAATTAAAAATGATTTAATTCATTGTCATAAAGTATATCTAATTAAATACACGACATGAAAGTTTTATAATGGAGTAGAGGAGATCAAAATTAGAGGAGAAAGGTTGTAAATATTGGAAGTCTACGACCTTGACTTACTCGAATAGTAACAATTACGATCTCTTTTGTATAGATGAAAAAATTCTTAGTACTCTAATAAAAAGTCATATATGAGAATTAAAGAGAAATAAAAAAAAACTGAATTACACTACTACGTAGCGCAATATATCGAATAATCCCAAAATCGAGTCACAAATCTTGTTTGGGACCACCGCAATCTAATATTACGGGCAAAATTTATGTTAACCGGATACCAATCAGAGACATACCTTTGTAAAATATTAGGAACCCGCGTCTAATTCAATACTGCCTTTTTATTAGTTAGTTTCTATTTTGGTTTTGCATTACAATAAAACTAGCAAAATAGAAAATGTAGCATAGAAACAAATTTGGCGCCTACAACTACTAATACCGCTTTTTCCAAAGGTTTCATTATAATAACATATATCTTACCCACATCTTCAAAGTCTTCGTTGCGTTTTGTGTGTGGAAATCCGCCCGAATACTACCACTTATGGTCACCTATGGCTTGCTGATGGCCCCCTCCTGTCAGAAAAGTCCAATGTTTCCGTTGCTGCCCCCAAAGTTAGCGCTGCGGAGCGTAGTAATAACTCCCTCTAAGACAATCACAAACCTTCAACTTTTATATCTACTACATTGCGATGCACTCCCACACCGGTATGAAGAAAATTTTCTCTAAGATTGTATATCTCGCAACTGTGTAAGATCTTGATGTTTAACAGTCAACGACCCCCAATTTTGCGAGGGACAAACTTTTAACCGATGAACGTAGGTGATGCATTCGGAATGCAATCAGAAATATACGGATTCTCCTGTCAAGGCATCTAATCTAACCTAATCACTCTAAGTACACCAAAAGAATATATCAGAACCGGCATAATCCAACCATTGTAGACTCGTATGCTGTTACTGCCTGATAAAATTATTTTAAGTACTTTTTTCAGGTCTAGAAAAAGCATGAGCAAAACATGCAAATACATTCATATATAAACGTAAAACTAACCTGCAAACATATTCATATATATTTGCAGGTTAATTTTACCTAAAGTCTCTACTTCTTCAGATTCCACAATCACACCCTTATTTACATACATGACTGCATACTTGTCTACACTAAATTCCATCTTGATTCCAAAACTCAGACTCAGACTGTCACGGTGAAAGATACCCCGCTCGATTTATATAAGTACGTCGTTTACTGCAGACTGTCGAAATCCTGGATAGCGTAGAACTGTTCTCTATAACCCCATACACGCTTTCAAGAAAGTATTCTGAGTTGTATCAATTTTATAAAACCCCAGTACCTTCAAATGCCATGTATGTGATACCGAGTCTACTTCTACTAGCTTGCCTGTAATGTATGCGGCATGTCACGAGGTTCTTAGGATTATGACGTACCTGCTGACTAATTGTCATGTCTATGATTAGTAGCTAAGATTTATATAAGGTTGATAAACAAGTATATATATAATATATTTTTTTTTTTGGATCCATGACATTACCTGATGATGATATCCATGATATACCAGACTTATAAAGTAATTGGGTTACTTACTCTATAAATCTAAATAAAAATTCTATATTAAAAATTGGGGTGATGAACCCGACCCTAGTGCTGTTTTGAATTGAGATTCCAAACACGCATGCGAGCTTTGGAAACTTTTCTATATTAATAGTGTAACATTATTCATCACATCTACAGAGGTGAAAATTAATAAATATACATGAGTTTTAAACAAGCAATTAACATAGTAATGAACGCCACCCTGATACACGCTGCAATCGCCACCCTGATACGGGTGCAGCGTAACAATTGTTGAAATTTATTTACTTACGTACGTACCTACTGACAAGCCAGCCATAATCTGCAGATTCATTGGCGTTTAAGGTCACCACACTGTTGTTAAGAATAGCTTGTATAAACTAGTTAGTCAGTTAGCCGTGTTCTTGTTTGCCTTATAAAGTGTGGTAGTGGCATTAATTGCCTGGTGTTCAAATTACAGACAAAAATTTTGAATGTTTTGGTTTGGAACAATGTCCAATATAACTCGAACTGTCATGGACTTTTTTATTATGAAGTGTACTTTTACACATTGATTTTATAAATTGAAAATGCATGCTGTAAAAATTTATTCAGAATTGAAGAGTCGGAAGAACTAAAATTTTAAATGCATGGAAAAAGATATTTAACATATTAAAATATACATAAAAATGTGTTCACCTACAATTTATCATTATATCAACAACCCATAACGTCCCACTGCTGGGCTCGGGTCTCCTCTCAGGAGAGGGTTAAGGCCATAGGTCCCCACGCTGGCCAAGTGCGGGTTGGGGACTGGTAAGACAACGTTGTGGCTACGTAATCTTACCGTCGGATGTTTTCAAGCCACCCAAAGGCCTCCAACTAAGCTTCACGACTGTTATCCCATGATAACAACCGGGACCGACTGCTTAACGTGACCTCCGAATCACGGAGACGCTCATGATAACATGCCACTAGCGGTCACCCATCCAGGTACTGACCGCGGCGTCGTTGCTTACCCCCGGTGATTGTTTCTAAACACCGAGTGCAACTGGGCTATGAGCGCCTCCAAATATTTTATCTTTATAAGCAATTATAATATTCAATCTAAATTACCTATAATTGCAAACATTGAAACAGATTTTCCAACATTTTAAGATTTTACTAGACTCATTCAAAAAACCTTAGAGAATAAAATTTCAAAAGAAAATAACAGTTAAGAGTTACCTCTTGAACTATAATGGGGATGACGTTAAATTTACATCTAAAATATAAAATAAATAACGTAACTCCAAGAGAAGTCGTGACTGTCGGACTTAGCGAAAATTCAGTGGAACTGAAATATAGTGAGTTTCCCACTGTCCCAGTTTTGAGTATAAGCTTCTAGACTGCTTCTTTCCAGAGAACACACAGATAACTAATTTGAGTGTAACCGCAACATTATGAATTAGGGGTTTTTAAAATATCGTTTTGGAAACAAAATAAAATATAAAACAGTAACTAGTGCTATTTCATTTATAAAAGCAGTTTTTTTTCATGTTTTTCTTTTAGTAGATAAATAACAAAAATATATATCTACTCATGCTTTATACAGCACTAAAAAATACGCTCTAATGATAACTTTTATCTTAAAGAATGAAATAAATTTGAATTTTAAAGAAGATTGCTTATGTTTTCTTCAATTGTATAGTAACAAAAATACCAATCAATTAAATTTCTTCATGTCTAAGTAATATGCACCACTGTTGATTATTTCCTTCTTGCTATATAGCTTTTATATGTACCTTATATATTATTCGGACTTGTCGTTGCATATTAATTACTGCGTTCTTATTCAAACCGCTGTGTTGTATGTTTTCAGACTTATACAAGGCTCGTGGGTTGTTTGCTTTTGTTACCGCACACTAGCATTGCATTGCATCGGTACAGGTCACATTTTGCATTTAATCTTTTCATATATTTTGCTGATAACGAAAAATATGCTACTTGAAATATTTAAATGAGATTTGCTTAAAGCTAACAATTACTATGTAAAATAATAAAAAGTATAACTCATTTGTTAATTTTTATATTATTATTAGCTTTAGGCTTGTTGTCCGCGGCTTTGCTCGCGTGAAAGTTGATAAAAAAGTGTGCCTGTATTTATAAATAACGCATTCATGTCTTTAAACGTATTTTTTTTAACCAATAGCCCACTAATAAGGGCTTTCATAGAAATTTCAACTCTTTTTTTTTCTTTTTTTACGTTAGGTTAGACCCCCACGGGCCCTCAACTCACCGCGGTTTGTTGTGGGGCGGTGTATCGGAATCGGACCGACTAAAACCACCGTGCCACTCTGCGCCTGAGACAGGAATAAATGAATATGCGTATCATCGGCGTAATAATTATAGTATATGACAGTATATTGCTACCTACCTTACCTTTGGTTGACGTAAGATTATTTCATCCCACTCCGGATGGCGTAAGAAAGCGGTTCTCAGATCCCTCCCGTCTCAGGCGCAGAGTGGCACACCGTGTGGTTTTAGTCAGTTCGATTCCGACACACCACCCCGCCGCAAACCCCGGTGGGGTGAAGGCCCCGGGAGTATCCACACGTAAAAAAAATTAGATTATTTCATCCCACAAAAGAGCTAACACCTCATGTATGTGGTAACACTATCAGAGGGGTGCTCTGCAGCTCTAAATCAAGTTTGTAAGTTTTTTTGTGTGTTTCAGTGTACTGTTCTTGGTATATCTCTACTATGATAAATAAAAAATATGCTGTAAGAGTCTCATCAATATTTTCAAAAGATACAAGTAGCTTTCTTACCTGTTCTGTTTATGTAGCCTTTAAATGTGGTTACGTTTTATAAAAACATACGTACGATATGATCTTCGTTTGCTCCATTCTTCAAAATAATATTCAGCTCTGCAGCTGCTTATTCATACGTAGTAAGTAATGTAATAATTAGCCTCGTGTAGATTTTTATTATTAAAATCAAGATTCTATATATTTATAATAACACCTCTCTATAATACAGCAGTCAACAATAAAATATAATTGGCATTCACTTTCATCATTTGTTGGACATAATCTCTACTCTGACTTTCAAGCAGGAAGATTGAAAGCTATTAGTGACAATCTGCAATTTACAATAAGTTCATTTTAACATTTTTCGGTGTGATTTCTAGACGGGATTTCTTTAATTGGCCTGCCAAAGTGCCTCTAAAGCATTATTCTCCACCCAAGAACCCTATTGAGGCTTTATCGTTTTGATGCTAAGTAGCTCTTTAGATTATTTCTACTGGGTTGATAATCTTCATTTGTGAGTATATCCAAACCGCCTGACTGCCTCGGTGGCGTAGTGATAGTGTATGCGACTGCTGTGAGGTCGGAGGTTCGACTCTTGAGTCAGACCAAATGTTTTTATAATGTACAAATATTTGTTTCGGAGTTTGATTGTTTTCTATATAAAAGAGGTATTTATCTACACAAAAATATAAAAGTATTACACGAGTCAGAAAAAAAAAATTCTTTGAGTCTGTTCTTTAGTGAATGTTTTCTGATCGTATACATCGAAAAAAGCAGAAACTCCATTTATAATAAATAAAGTTTGCTTTTGTACCTTTACAAAATGTAAAACGAATATTATAGTGTTTTAGCAGTTTTATTTTAGGAGCCGTTGCTTATAAGATACAGGAGAGGGATAGGGGGGCTGTGGGTGTGAAGCGGGAGTGACAAACTGTCAACGGCAGTGTGCGCGTGCGCTTTGCAAAGGAATAACATATTTTATGTATCGTGAGGCCTAAAATGTCTTTCAAAAAGTTCAAAAATCCCGTGGACTCTTTTTGTTATATTTGCGGTGATAGGGGATTCCAAAATGGTCTGATTTTTTATGGGAATGCAAGGCGGGTACACTAAATATCCGTGCTACATTTGCTTATGGGACAGTAGAGCCGATGCACTTCAGTACCAGCAGCACTCATGGACACAACGGGGCGATTTTCAAATAGGACAACATAATGTCAAAAATGAACCAATTGTGAAGCTCAATCATATTTTAATGCCTCCATTGCACATTAAATTAGGTCTGATGAAGCAGTTCGTAAAGGCTCTGCGTCAAGACTCTGAGGCTTTCAATATTTAAAATCATTTTTCCCGAAATTGTGAGAGGCTAAAATTAAAGCTGGTATTTTCATCGGTCCACAAATAAAGAAATGGCCAGTGAACAATTCCTACAGCTCCTCAGTACCCACGAAAAACAAGCGTGCCTCAGCCTTAAAGCAGTGATTCATGGCTTTCTTGGCAATAGAAAGGCAAAGACTTACACGGAGCTTATTACTGATATGCTTCACAACTTCATAGTTATGGGTTGCAGAATATCTTTGAAAGTCCACATGCTGCATGCTCATTTGGTTGATTTAAAGACAACTTAGGTGCATATTCAGAAGAGCAAGGGGAACGTTTCCACTAAGATGTAATGAATTTCGAAAAGCGTTATCAAGGACAATATAATGAAAACATGATGGGTGACTACATTTGGGGGCTCTTACGAGAAAGTTCCAACTTACACAGAAGAAATACCAAATCTGTTCATTTTTAAAGTCTTTTTTGTATTCATTTTGTATTTGTGGGTTTATTTTATTTATGCCGTCTTGTATAATTAAAGACAATAAAAATATGTGAATTCAAAACTGTTTTCCTTTTACATATAATTGAAATTTAAAAATAAAGTTTTTTCATAAAAATTACAATTTCATTTTAGTAACTACAAAAGCAAACTTTATTAGATAAAAATATTTTTTCTTTAATTAGTTAGGCATAAGTAATCAAAATCAGAGGTACAGAACTCAGACTCAAAATTCGTGTTGACTTATGTTATCTAAGTCAATCTAGCTTTCATAGTACAAGCTTTGCTTAATTTGAAGCTAGTTGGCGTTTAGTGTTAGATGTCCGAAAGATAAAAACAGCTTAGCAGGACAACAACGAATCCTACTTCCTCGTTGATAAATGTAGTAATTTAAAGCACATTGTGAGTGTACCTAAAATTAGTTAGCTAAAACTTTCATCCATTAGCAATTTGATGCATCAATTTATAAAAAGAGAGAGAGAGGCGATAGTAGATGGCATTGTTTAAATCGTTCTGTAGTTCACCTCTCGGAACCATTATAGTTTCTTCATGTAACTCTATGAGTCCGTCCTCGTCTTGCCTTCCAAATGGGTAGTGCTAGAGAGATGAAACTTTGTATGGATATTCATCAATTCGATAAAGTGCTAAAATAAAACCACGATTTTTTTATAGCCTCCCGTACACGTAAAGTAGAGATATTATTTTTTCTCCTGTCTACCCCTTAGTGTGGCGGGAGGGGTTTCATAAGGGATATTCAATTCTAAAGTGCATTTTTTGTTTAATTAGGGGTCGACCCCCTCTAAAAGCTAAACAACGGACTCGAAAAATTTGAATATAATCTTGATGGTAGCTCATGTGATGAACTTCTAAAGAAAACTATAACGGCTTAAACATTAGTAGAAACAAGAGTACTGGTCACCATACTCGCTCAAAAAATAGCGTAACGTAAAGGTTTAAAATTAAAACGCTAATATTGGGAAGTATAGTTATATTATAATAAAAGTTTATATAATTTAATCATAGCATAAATTTTTAGTATGTAGTACATTACTAGCACAGTGTAAGAAATACGTTTTCACAATGTGAGCATATTTTTGTTTTGTTTAAGTACAATAGCTTACATTAGTATATTGATTACATTATCGTTGTAAATGATCATGTGTCGGCCATACATCAATTCTTCCCCTTAATTGAAGTATTACCCACACAAGGTAATGAAGGTGATGGTTTTTTATGTATATTTATTTCAACATACGTCTTGATGTTGTACATTTCAAATAAAACATGTCGCAAAACCGTTAATTGTACTCACATTTTGTGCATTGCAAAAATCTTTAGTTGAAGCATCAGAAGTGCAATGAAGTAACTTACGAAGTAATTATTAGATTAACCTGTGTAAATTTCCCCGGTTTACACATTGAAGACTAATAGACTAAAGAACTCAGTAATGAAACCTTAACTTCGATTCACAACTCTCTCTCATAGAAATGGCTTAAAGAAAAGCTATCATAGCTCTTAAAACTAAAATTTAAAAGTCTTATAGTATAGAAAGCGGCGTCCAAGCTTCCTTCCGTATATTTAAAATACCCACTGTTCAAAATTCTGATCGCTCCGCTTTGGAGGATGGTCCCCATAACTAAATAGTTTTAGTTCTACAATGCTTAATAGTAAGCTAATCTTTAATTCTAAGGCAGGGAGTAGAATCTAGCATAGTTACTTACACGGGATAATGAAAAAGAAGAAACATTCAGACCTAACTAATAGTAATCGACGTTTTAAACTATTAGACTACAAATGTTTGCCAAAAAGCGTTACAGTTTATTCGCTAAAAAAGCCTAAGTAATTAAACTTACATATTAAAGTATTAATTTTTGAACTGTGCACTACATTTATCAAATGTGATTGGGTTATGAATATGATCAATATCTATCAATTAATTTTTGTTACATACTAAATTTGTGTCATTTATTTATCTTAATCCAAATAAAGATCCAAGAAAGTCAATATTATATATTTTTGAGGCACTTTATAAGTGGCTAAATTTTCGACCGGTATAGTGCATATTTCTAAAAATTTAATGAATATAAGCCTAATAACTTTTTAAACCATCGGTATAATATATCACAAATAATTTAAACGATGGACTTGTTTTTACAGTACCTACTCCATTACGTAACTTTCTGACACACTTTAGTCTCAAAGAATGTTGCATGCAATCGTCTAAGAAGTCACTTGTGTCATTTATTATAAATCTCTCTGAACTTTTCCGTCTTCAGTTAATTTTATAAAATCTTCTTTTTCGTGCTTTGTGTGTCGATTTTAAACATCTGGTGCGCGTATCTCCACGGTTACCGAGGTTGGCCCTGGAGTCGTAGGTGACCTGAGAGTAGCCGACCTTAGAGAAGTCGCAGAATGACCACTACTTGCTCTTGAACCTCGACGAGATCCTGAAAATGAATGATTTGATTAAAATCATTGCGAGTAATTCCTATGCAAGGCATGATATTAGCATGATTTGTAAAAAGTACATGCCATGATTTTTTCTTTAAACTAGACGTTCGTCCTTAATTTAATGAACAGCTTGAAGTCAATTAAAGCTTATCTAATAAAACTTGCTATATTTAAAAGATTTGCTTTGCTATATAAGATTATTTTTAATTGTTTTATTATCATGCACTTGTACACAATAATGTTTATGTTTGTAATTTATCAAATTATTAAATAATCAAAACTGTAATTTGATCTTTATAAAGGAAGGAAGACTGCTTAAATAAACTATAATAAAAGTATTTATCATTATAAATAAATGCAACTATTTGAATTTATGAAGCTGTCGAATGTATGTCACAATTATACGTTACCAGCCGTGTATGTATAGAATGAGTCCTGGTAGATATTACCTATAGAAAAAAAAATGAGATTGTTTTTGGCCATTACATTTTGTTATAACATATTCTTCATTAAATTTGTTCTTGTGTAGGAATATTAAGTCGCCTCACAAATTCTTATAAAATAACATACTTTGAACTAAACTTCAAATGTATGGTGTAAAAACTAAAATTTGTACAAAGTATAGAAAGAATTTGTGTTGTAAAACACTAACTCCATACGACAAAAAAAAATTTTTAATTACACGTTTTGAATTATATACACTTTATAATACAATTTATCAAGAATGTATAATACAATAACTCCAAATTATATTGGTTATGTGGTAAGAGTATATTTTGTCAAACCCAATATCTAAAGTATTCTTATAGTAAAAATATTTCTAGTTTGAACCTAATATATAATTGAGTAAGATTAATTTATATTTACTTTGTTTGAAATAAGATTAGTACGAGATCAGGATCCTTTTAAAAATAGACTCATTACACTATTCTAAGTAAAAAGTATAAAAATATGTGTTCACATATTTGATCAAAAACGAAGTTCCTCAAAATATTTGTGCTTTACATAAGTGTTTCAAATTGATCAGACAATATATTGAATACACATAACATTATTATTACCATTTAAATTATTATTAGGTCTTGGTTTACAGTGTACAAATACAGAAGATTCTATACTATTCTAATATCTGTTGCTCTTCTGTCCATTGGCAGTTTTGCATTTTGTATAATGTAGTGGTTAAATTTAATAATTTAACAATCCACGTAATTGTTCTTAACATATTTCTACGATTAATTTTCAATTTTCTGATTCTATAACTTTTAATTTACGTCCTATCTTTTTTATACGATATCGATTATATTACATAGTTTATCTTGTGTAAATTATGAAACCCAACTTAAACCTTAACTTCTTTTTCAAATGTAGTTTTTATATTAATTATTTATTTTTGAAATGGTTGTTTGGATTAGAGATCGAAAAAAGGTATTCTGCACTAATGATAGGTGACATGTTTTATATAGGCAATAAGTGAAATTTATAAAAAAGCACAATATATTTTGTCAAGAAAATTCAGACCTTCAAGATTCAATGCAAGATTCAATATATGAACACAATTTTTTACCAAAAAAAAACATTATTCTAGGCAATATTTAAACATAATGATAAAAAGTGATTCAAATCCAAGCTGTGGTTGAGAGCACTTAATTTTACTTGTCAGTTAAATTTAATACTCAACAAGCAATATGATATTATATGTAACCTGAGGATTTTCGGTGTAGCTGATGACTTTGATGGTGGCGTGCTGTTGATACATGAAATATATATGATTAGCATTGTTAGTGAGAGGGGTAGGGGCAAGGTAAATTTATACAGATATAAAAAAGTTTAAACTCCCGTTATTGCAAGGTATTTGGAGTTAGTGTCATAGTTTTTGTAACTAGCCAATTTAAAAGTGTTAAGTAAGCTTAAAGGAAAACAATACTAACAAATAAAAATAATAAAATATCTTTATTGAGGTATTTCACACCCATACAGGTTATGACCTACTTGCAAATTAATGAAAATTCAAAAATGATTAAAAACTAAATGGAATTCTAAAGTTAAATAAAACAAAGTTAAAAATATGGATACAAAATAAGACATAAAAATAAAAAATAATTGTAATTGAGGACAAAAATAATGGGGACATCTAAACTTCAGGTAACTTGTTACCCGGCCCGTTCCCCTTAAAAATAAGTAAATATTTCATAATTGATCACATTTAGATACAAACACATAGATTTAAATTATGAAAAAAAAAAAGTTTTAAAAATTTCAAATTGGTGCAACATCAAAGTACACATTTAGCTATAAATATCAAAAGCAATGCCAAACTTTCTGACCACAAAGGCCTAAATATAATATAGCTATTATTGCAATAATTACAATAAAAAAGATCTCATTTATAAAACAACATTGAGAATAACATCAAGAATTCTGAAAAACATTTTAAAGAAAAATTTAGATGATGTGCGTTATGTTTAAAGTTTCATTCCAGTGTGTTTTGACCGACTTCAAAAAATTTTGAGTTTTTTTTTACTTAATTTCTCATTAGGAATGGATTGATGAACAAAATACTTTTTTGGTTTTGACTGTATTAAAATCGCATTGATATGACTTTTCTAAATAAAAGACAATACATTTGTTAATTAAATTTAAGTCCTATCAATTTGTAATAGTAACTCTATTCTTCTTCATTTTGTATTACAAAAATTTTGATACAAGCAGTTTATCTCGGGTGTTGTTTGTGTAACTACAAAAAAGCTAAAATACACCAGCTATAGTAAATTGGGCATTTAGTACCTATTTAAGTCGATGTACCTGGACTTGGCGAGTGAGGCCTAAGTTCCTGCTGACTGGTCTGCCTTGATGGAGGGCGTACACTCACTCGAGAGCCACGGCGGTCCTACAAATGTTCAAATACACAATTACTTAATAAAAATAAAGAATTAATAATAACGTCAGCTTAATAGTTAAATAATTTAGAATACCGTGTGTCACCACTCCTATACATCGGGTGTCGTAAGAGGCGGCTGAGGACGCAAACCACACAGGAAATATTACAGGAAAGGGAAAGAAAACTTGAAACAAACCCCTTTTTTTTACTTATGGAAACCCCCACGGGCCGTCACCCCTCCGGGGTTTGCGGCGGAGCAGTTTGACGGAATCGAAACGACTAAAACCACATGGTGCGCAACTCTGCGCCTGAAATGGGAGGGATCCAAGAACTACTATTATTAACAAATCCGGACCCGTTCCAGCGCCTGTCCGCACTGATGCGGATACCGTCTGCTAGTATACTCTCTAATAAGGCGACGTACGGTACACACGTAACGTCACCTCCTCGCGGCTAGTCACTAAAGCTGATGGAAAACCCATCCCGACCATCCGTTTCCAAACTCAGGGCGGCATGAGACGCTGATAGGTGCGCCTCCGCCGCTTCGCTACCGGCCATGGAGCGAAAGACGGTCAGTAGCGAACTGCTGTGACTGCAGTGAGGGCCCGACGCTGCGGTGCTCAGGCAGGGCATACCACCAGTGTGTGCTGGAACGAGTCTACATTGGAAATTCGCCCCCCAGGCTGTGACCAAGGTGTCATCGGCGTTACAAATTACGCCCAGCCCAGGGGGGAGACGCTCTCGAAGGACCCAGTCGTACCCCACGTACCATTGGAGTGGTCCTAGGACAGAACACTGCAGAACGCCGTACGACATGGGTCGCCGTCTCAAAACTTGAAACAAATCCTATACCAACTCGTGTCTCCAGTGCACTGTAGTTGCCTTAAATCTCCTTTCCATATAATAGCAGTATTTCAAGGCATATTTAGATCTTAGAATAATATATAATTTTTATGTAAACTGAGTTCTGTATAGTTGGCTTTCTGTAAGTAACCAATTCCACTTACACCGTTATGGGACTCTATTGCTAATACCTTTTGTATGAAATATTCCTTTTTTTACTTCGTCAGCTTTTCAATAGGAACGGTAAAAAATATCATTCCCCTCAATGTTAATAAAACTATCATACTTATTACAGGCAGTGCCCCGTTAACTGCAATAAACTAACTAGCCTCTATCTGTTAGGTAAGTTTTCCTAAAATACACTTGATGAAGTTTCATATACTTTTGCTTGGTTTTGTGTTTGAACTTTAACTTATTTACATCATAAATTAACAAGCAAGCAACGAGTTTAAACGCTTTCTGGTTCGTAGTAAATAGGTAATTAGGAACTACTAATTTTAAATTGTAATTTAACTTATGTTTATGGGAAACCATCTCCAGGAATGATGGATGGTCTCCCTAATGTTTTGACTGAAACTTAAATAACTCCTATCCTATCGAACCTATATGTATTTTTGTGATTTAAGAAACTTGCATACGAAATAAAGCTCCCATTTTTACCCAACTTGAAAAAGGAGGAGGGTTTTCAGTGTTTGTATGCATGTATATTTCTTTGGCACAACCTAAAGCCTAAAAGGCTTGTCGTATTTTTATTGTTTTTTGTTGTGGTGTCAATAGATTCACTGGGTATATTAAAAAAAATACACAGCTGGGTTTCTTTTATAATTCGTTACTTCTTTCACTGTTTACCTGTTCTTGGTATAAAATAACACTTTTAGTTAATATTTTACAATACCTGTGAATGCAGCAATTTGGAATCTCTTAGCAGAGATACATTCATTAGTCGCGGGTTGGGTGTGTTGAAAATTGTTCGGTTTTCTCGCCATCGTGCCCTGGAATGTCATATATGTTTATTTAAACCAAGAAAATTTTAGTTTACTTTGAAAAATATATGAAAGTGTGACGTAACTGATACTACAAATTTAATACATTGACTGTTAATTCTTTTGACGTTAAAAACTTCAAATGATTTATTTCTTGTTTATACTTCTTTTAAAACACATATAATAAAATAAATTGCGACCTTAAATTCTTTGTGCACGTATTATACCACATATCCTGACCTAATTTACTTCCTATCTTCAGTATCTTAATATGCTTACTTAGTCTCGCCATAATTATTGTTACAAAGAAAAACTACAGTTTTGTACTGTACGTAACATTTATTACTATTATATGGGGTTTATTTAATGTATTAATACAAAACCATTAACAATATATAAAGCTGATTCGAAATGATTTCCATTGGCTGCGATACAGTTCTTTCAACGTTGAGCCCAGTTATTTATAGCAGAACGCACTCTTTCTATGGGAAAATTCTTCACTGCCAATCGAATGGATTATTTTAAGGACTTCAAATTATCATGGCGTTTAGAGTAAGCCTTACTCTCTAAAACTGACCATAAATCATAATCCAGTGGGTTAAGATCAGGACTAGATGTTCGTTTCTAACCAAGATTAGGTGGATAAAACTTTATGACCCGGCACTGAGTCTTGCTGAAAGGACCATTCTTGGTTATTGAATATGCTGTTGTAAGAGGCTTAACTATCTTCTCAAGGTGGTGGTCTTAATACACTTGTGCCTAAATATTGCTCAATTGTAAAGAAATGGTATCCGTAAACATAATTTTTCTGTGACCTCCATTTGAGTACTGCTTAAGTAGTTGTTTTGATTTAACCACCTATTCTTTGTTAAATTAACAGTTATGAACTAACTAGTGTGTCCCTTAAAGGTTTTATGTGTTATCATCTCCCGTGATAAAATCTTTTGCTTTCAGACAGGATTTCTTCGAATTCTTTGCCTTACTGCTTTGATCGCATTTTTGCACGAATACTACGTAGACGGTCAGATCTTTTTTCGTCACAAACAGAGGAGGTTTTGTACCTATCATTCCACGGTCCACAAACATTTGATTAGTAACAAGCGTATGGAGGATTTCAAAAATTGTATTTGGATCCCTACCTAC
Organism: Hyphantria cunea; assembly: GCA_003709505.1. Lineage (NCBI taxonomy): Eukaryota > Metazoa > Arthropoda > Insecta > Lepidoptera > Erebidae > Hyphantria > Hyphantria cunea. The sequence goes on along the minus strand of PKRV01000173.1, from coordinate 3,523,857 downwards.
TTTATGCAATGCAATCAGCGATTCGGTTCTCTTTATCACCCCACTCCATTTTGATATCACAAAATATTTTGCAGTATACTGGCGCGAAACTAAGAAAATACAATGAACAATCGTAAAAAAATAACAGATTTCAAATTCAAAAGTATATTTTGTTTACATTAATTGTCACAATATTTATGGCTAGACTAAGTACATCGACTAGCGATTTAGCACACCGGAGGTGATGCAAATGACAAACAACTTTCTATGGAACCATTCAAAGTGCACCAACGTAAGATAAGTCAATTAAACAAAGGCTTGAAGAAGTTGACAACTCTAAAACTCGAATTGCTATTCTTAGCTATAACATAATTAACATAGCTCTAAAAGCCCCAAATTAAAAAAAAAGTTGAACTAAGTAATTATACTATTCTACTAACGAATGTTAAACTTATAAATTTCATATATAATATGGTATATCACCTGCTAAATAGCTGAAGCACGACGCAGATGATAATGAACATGACAGCCATACCGACCAGGACGCCGATCATAGCTGGATCTAAAGTTCTCGTTGACTCCTCCACGGCTTTGACCGCTAAAATATAAATTTTTCATGTAAACTAATTGGCTTTCAATTAAAATAATAGTTGATAAGTATGACATGCGTCTTTTTTCTTGGTGATTTTTTTAATAATAGAGGATATTATTGTTATTATAAGTTTTGTTTAAAACACTAACATTATTATTCTAGCTCTGTTGTACTTATAGGGCAAAACATGTCATGACGTCCATGTATGATTTTATGCAATTTATTATACCTATTTTAACAATGGTTTATGGTATAGATATATCTATACCATAAAAATCCAGATCTGGATGTATATCATAAATAAAAATACTTACAAGTACAGATGACGCCACCGTCCACCATCATCTCGGGAACCATCTCGAACTTGCAAGCACATCGTTCGTTCTTGCATTCCGTCTTGAAATCCACGTCCTCGCATTGTTCGTTAAACATGCATGTCTCATTGATACTGGCAGCTGAAATATTTGTTATAGACTGTTTAAAAGTTGTACTTTTGATCGAACATATTTATTATTCGTTTTCTCAGCAATTTAAATAGTGGACCCTATAATTTGTGTATTTAATTACATCAAACAGTGCTGTATATAATTAAGTACCATATGCGTAAAATCAAAAATACAGTTGATTTAACTAAAGTACATGTGCCACTTAAAGATTTTGTATTTGATTTTGAACTTGTAAATGATCCTCTTTATAAAATAACTTTTCCGTAAACTATCATAGATAAAATAATAAATTATCAAAAGTAACAAGATTAATCAAATTTGCTTCTTAAGCTTTCGAAATCATTAACAAGTGTACACTGATAATACCCAAGTTTTTCTCTTAGTTTTTTTTTTTATTTATGTTTTGTAGTTCGTTTCCAAATCAGTGATCTTCATATTTCTATTTTGATTCACTTAATAAATCAAATGAAACAAAATGAAACTAAAAGTTGACATTTTATTATTGAAACAAACAAAATTGCAAAAGTTTAACCAGTTCTGTTAATAATACTTTTTCTGTTCACTACCATACCATGTACCATATCTATCTATTAACATGGCCCTCGTTAGTCTAGCGGTTGACGTATGCGACTGCTTGAATTGGAGGTCTCGGGTTGGAATTCCAGGCCAGACCAAATATTTAATTGAGTTTTTCTGATTATAGAAATACTTAATAATAGCCCGGAGTTTGGATGTTGGGGTTTGTACCCCCGTGTCTCGGATAGCAAATAAAGCTGTCGATCCTGCACCTGATCTCACCCCGATCGTGTCGGTTAATTGTTCCATCGGATTATGAGAGTGTGGGCACAGACAGTGCACCTGTGTTTGCGTACACACTTGTGCATTATAATATCTCCTGCGTACTTGGTTGGTCTCCGGTGGCCATAATGGGCTAGGAGAACATCATCATCATTAATATGTAAAACTAAAATTTTGTACCCTCTTTTACGAAAATCAAGGGAATGGAGCCGCTTAAAATTTGGCACAGAAAGTTAAAAATGAATTGTTACTACTGACCGACTACTGGTATAGGTAAGTATATAACGTGCCAGTACTTAAAATATGTTTATTACTCTCTCTCTACTCTAACAAAATGCAGTCTTTCAGTACATCTTATACATCACTATTCATTATTCACATTAAGAATCCTTTGCATTCATGTTATCTCCAACTATGTCATCATAATTATGTTCCATCACAGCTTACAATCCTTCGACTCACCACAATAATAGTACATTTCTCAAACATGATTCCGAGAATTCTTGCCAGACCGACCCGACTGAATTTACTGAGGCATTTAAGTACTTTATTTTGATGAGCTGGGAAACCGTAAATGAATACTAATACAGAAAACGTTTTCGAATGACTTCGGGATTTTCTGTGTTCAAAAGACTATCAAAGTTACTGAATGTGCTATTAATATTATTTCAGTATCTTACATGACTTGAAATTTCCATTTCCTAAATATTTATGTACTGAATCGTTATCATAATATTTTAATAAAAACCGTTAAGGTTATGGAGAGGTGATACTAGATTTTCCCACTCAATACCTTTTAAATTACTTAAATTTTTGTATTATTGTTACCTAAACAAAAATTTCTAGTTATAAACTAATAATTTAATAACTAAAATATGTGTTAAGCCTAAAAGGTCAAATGAGAGAAACTTAAATGTTACTAAAAACAAGTGCAAAACCTTTAGCGAAAACCACTGATCCGATTTATGTATATGTGGTTTCCATTCTAACGTCAACCTAAAGACATTACAAGTCGGTCAACAATTTTTAGCCTTTCATTTAGTTAATGTATTAAGATAATTTGAAACACAAAGCTTATACAAAACTTTGGAAAGAAATGTTTTACTTATTTCTTTCTAGAATCAATCAAATTGCAAATCTATATAATCATTATAAAATTATCTGATGCTCTTACATCGTAAATTTACTGTAGTAGTAGAACAAACGACTATATGTAACTAAATTGAAATGAGTTGTTCTGAGTGGTTTCTAAGTAGATGCACACTCTTCAGATGAGCGTAAAGTGTGCATTTAGTTATCAAGGGAACTAGATTATATTAGTCACTAATTCAATAATTTGAAATTTATTTTAATTTATGTATAAATAAAATGAAAGTATTTACTTTAAAAAGTAAACAGACAGAAATAACTCATGCTTTCCAACACACAGAGTAGAATATTTTTTGGCAGCTATTACATAATAAAAATACTACGGGAATCTTAATACACATTTCAATAGAACTAGCTGACAAAGTAAAAGGATGTGACTACTTCAATTAAATTTACAATAAAATATTTTAAATTTTTTTTAATAAAAATAATATATACAGTATCGGAGGAAAGAGGCATTCAGTGAGGCGTAAAGCTTTTCCAGCACTAGATTTGCCAGCCCGAAAAGGATGGACACCAAGAAAATTAGCTCGGACGTGTATTGTAGTACAAATAATAGTAAAAATCCTCTAACCCATTGAATTTAAGCAATGTCGAGTTTATGTTTTTAGGAATTCAACACGAGTACCAAGAGCGTGACCAGTCTCACTTCACTGCAAATGACTCAGAGTCGTGAACTCGTGAAGTGGAAATTCAATATCAAATCGCTGATCGCTAACCTTTGTGTTTGAATTTCAAATATAATGTTCATGCAAACAGTTTTATTAGGATTTTACGATGCCTAGACAGTTCCAATATCTAAATTTTAAAATCTGATTTTAATTTTTTATAGCAAACAGGAAAGTTTATGATATATATGTATATTTTTGTTGAGAGCTTTCTAGTCGCTGTTATCTAATTTTAGTCAACTTATTTTATTTTAAAATATTTAGCATATTTCTCATTAATTCATTACTGTGAGTAATTGATATTTTACAGACTTCATTTATTTATTCTGTACAAAAACTATATCTATATGGACATATCGGCACGTATCACTGTCTATTTTTTTACGCTTACACACAAAAATATTTGTGCCCTAAAATCCACCCAAGAATCCGTGTTTAATATAAAGTTTTGGAAAAAATTAATTTCTATATATATACATAAATATAAAACACGCAAACCAGAAGTAAATAATTTAAGTCACAATTGCAATGGATTTTTCAGCTCTTGCCTGTACCTTTTTAAATCTAATCAAATATTTCCTTAAGTATATGGACATTTATTTAATTATTTGTTAAAGTATAACTTGTAAAAAGCTGGCACCACGAAGTATGAGGTTTTCGTGACTTCTACCTCTAAGCTTTTACATAAATCAGATAAGGTGCTTATGCACGACATTGGTACGGAACAAGACTTTTCTATTAAAAATATTACATAGTTACTACCGCTATAACTTTATCGATTCAGTCTCTACTCGATAACATATTTCTTCAATCACGAAATTAGGGGTATGTTAAGATCACTTATATGACCTTGATCCTCGCTTAAATTTTTGTTCTAGCAAAGTACTTCTTGATTTTTAGGTCGCTAAAAAATAAGAAACAATATCACTTGTATCATGACGTCAAATTTGACTGCTCGACTTAGGAAGGAAGAGCCGTTACAGCGTATTCCTTTCACTCTGAAACGGAACTTCTGAACTCTTTCTACTATTTATATTATTTTATGAAAAGTAATGATTATCTTATCTGTATCTAAAACAAGATTAAAACTTTTTCAATTACATCCTTATTCAACACAAATGTACTAATTTTATTTTTTTACAATTATGTTCCCGATCAAAGCCATTTTTATTCTCGTTTATGAGAGAAGATTCCTAAAATTTTAAACATTAAAACGATAACTTTGAAATGATATTACCCTAGAAAAACAAATCTTTTCTTATAATACTGCTATGTAAGGTCATGCGTACGTCTTTTTAGATTGTAGAAGAATGGTGTGACGAACAGAAACTATCAGTAAATCCGAAAAAAAACAGAACTTATCCTCATTATCAACAAAAGGAAGTTAGTTACCAGAACTACAGCTACAAAATTATTCAATACTAATCTCTTCCTGTCAACTCAAGTCAAATATATGGGCGTTTTTCTTGACAACAAATTAAACTGGGCGAGTCATATCGAAGCAAAGACAAGAAAGGCCTATATAACTGTCAATCAGTGTAGAAGCCAAGTTGATAAAAGATGGGGTCTTAATCCAAAGATCACACTTTGGTTATACACTGCAGTTATCAGACCCTCTATTACCTACGGATCAGTTGGTTGGTGGCCCAGAACGCAACTATCCACAGCAAAAATGGAATTTCAGAGTCTACAACGCTTGGCCACAGAGCAACTACTGGATGCATGAAAACTACTCCATCAGCTGCATTACAGTATCTCTTGAACCTCAGACCTCTAGATCTGGTCATTCAACAGGAAGCGATAGCAGCTGCCCTAAGACTAAGATCAAACCGACTGTGGAAGATAAACACAGAAGCAATACATACAAAAGTTCTGCGATAGATCCTAAAGGAAATGCCATTCCTAAAGGCACCCATGGACAGAATATTATGTCAAAATGTTTTCGATCGAAGCTATCCGCAACTATCCGCAGAAGCATAAGTTGACTCTTGCGTCGGCGAGGTTAGGATATATATAGACGGCTCCAAAAGACCAAAAGGTACCGGAGCAGGCGTCTTCTCGAATGACTTCAATACCAAGATATGAACTACTCTAGACAATCTAAACACAATCTTCCAAGCAGAATGTGTTGGTATAATCAAAGCAGCACTATCAATTGCAGTCAGAGATGTGAGAGACTTAAACATCAAAATTGCCTCTGGCAGTGCATCCGTGCTTTAAGATCTGCAAAACAACTAGATGACCTCTGCCCTCATCAAGGAGTGTCATGACAACGAGTGTCCAGTCAGTTGCAACCACAGAGTTACCCTGCAATGGACAAAAGGGCATAGTGACTCAATGGGTAACGACGCTGCAGATGAATTGGCATCGCAAACGTCAGTTTGTGAACCGGAACCACTACTATCCTTGCCGCAAGCCTAAATAAAAGCATGCCTGCGCGCCAATACCAAAGAAAAACCCAAAACACAATGAAAAAATAATTAAGGATGCGGGCAAACTAAAGGTGTAGTTCCGGTGGCATCAAAAAGACTGGCCCGCAACCTGATCAGACTAAAAAAGGACGATCTCAGTAAGGTCAAAGGCATCTTGACAGGGCATTGTCCATTAAACAAGCACCTATTTACTATAGGCGTAACAGATAGCTCTCTGTGCAGGGAGTTCATGGAGGCAGAAGAAACGCCGCAATACGTTCTCACAGAATGTAGAAGTGTATCGGATCAACGGGCGGACATTCCCCAATCAACATCACTCCCGGAAGCGTGTAGTGACCTGAAAAGGCTGCTGAGCTTCTGGAACGATCTAGGATAGTTGGAGTAGGAAGATGACAAACTCACGTACAATGGCCCAATCAAGAGGCTAAATGCGTAAACGGCTCGGTAAAACAAACAAACAAACATAATACTACCATGCCAATGTCTTTGTCCTTTGCCTTTTTTCTGCAGAAATCCCTCTGGATGCTACTTGCTGATGGCATGTAGGACTCAAACTGACTAATAGCACACGCCGTCTTGGGTATTAGAAGCCGGAGAACTAGGTGCACCCCAGAAAGAACAACCCTGAAACACTGACGTACCTCGGGCCACCTACGATTTGTAGATGACCTCTTGTATGCGAAACCCAATGTTCCCGTTGCTGCCCCTAAAGGGGAGCCACGCGACCCATGGCATTCCCGCCGCCACCGCTGCCTGCTTCTCTCGCTCCGGAACATGCCGCAAACATGTTACAGAGAGAAAGAACCCCATTCTAATAGCCGCCTCGAGATAACGCCTCGGCTTCCCCCACGCCAAACATTCTGCCAGCGTGTGGAGCGCCGTGTCCACAGTCTGGCCATCGCCTGAGTGCCATCATGGCACTCTTTTTCCAGTGATCACCTGCGTCAGCCGGTATGAGAGGGTCCCGTGATACCTCTTGAGCTAATCCTCCATAACGGGTCTTACCGCCAATAACGACGTGCCCATCTTTGTCCTTTGTGTGACGATTCTTTTATTAAACAATTACCTTTATTTAACCATATTTGAGACATGCGATATGCACGAATACTGCAGCAATTGAACTGGGTTTTTCTTATATGACCCTTTTAAAACTATTAAGAGAAAATGACGTTGTTACACGCAATATTTTATTATTTAAGTGATTGCTTCAGCCTTTTAATTTGATATAAAGCTTATTTTACAGGCATTTTTTGTGTTTTTCAAGATTATAGAGTTCAGAAAAGTATTATTACTAAGCAGATACTTTTATAAAGTGTAGTAAAAAAAGGTTTTTACTATACTTAATGAAAATTAAAATAGAGCTTATGTTTACTCTAAAGTCTATTGGAGCCAAAAAATGCTGTCTGTCGGTAATAAGTAATGAATAAAGACTAAACACCCAACAAAAATAAGAACAATGAGGTCGGTACCTACAGTTTCAAATAGATAGTAAAATAAGACGACTCATGAAAAATTTTTAAGAACAAAGCAAGTGTTACGGAAACAGACATGACCCTAGCATAAAAAAGTTTCACAAAATCTCTTGTTCCAAGAAACACTGAAGAGGCATTTTTTATTAAAGATAAACAAGGCCGTCGTTATACTTTTGAAAAAATATTTTCATAAGCACCTATTGCATTGTTTAGTTTGATTAATTACAATCCATGTGTAGTCTAAAGCATGAAATATACTAGACATACACAAATGCTATAAAACGCCCTATGGTTTTAGTCTTATCATAGAATTCCTATATTGAAATACAAAAACTATATTATCTTTTTCTTTATTATCATCCATCTAAATTCTAATTTAAAGCCTATTTAGTACTGGTACCAATAAAGTAAACAAACACTCAAAAACCCCCATTAACCATCGTGAGATAACATAATCACCAATATTAATATTTTGTGGAGGTGTCCAATTACACTAATTGAATCCTTTATGACGATCCGCTTGCCAAATATTAAGTAGGAACTTGACCGCTCACAATAATTGAGGTACCATGTACGATTTACTGCTGCTGGTATGATTTACTGGTGAAACAAGTTCATTATTATTAATTTCCTGTCCAGCCCTATTTGATCAAGTATAGGTGTTTTCCTCTAAATTGAAAGATCAAGTAATGGAAAGGTATAGGTAGCAATATGTATCGTACATATTGCTTTATATATCTTTTACCTTTAAAATCAAATTTAGTGACGTATAGTTTATAAATAAAGATGTAACATTCATTCTAAAACTATGTAGTACAGGTTGCTTATTGAAATACGATTAAATTAATCCTTAGTATTTCTTTTATTTGGTAAAGGAAAATTACATTTCTAATTATTAAAAAAAAATCTAATACATTCTCCTTCTTTTTAAAATAAGCTATTTTAGTTGAATCAGGTGAAGTTTTTGATAGTTTAATTTTACTTTCATAACAAAATAATAAATCTATTGGCTCCAAATTAAGGATTTGATCTTGTGGACTTTTTTACGTTTATATTAACCTATTATTATTTTACCTCAATATCGGAATGTTCCCAAAAAAACATACCATCCATATATTTAGTGCTTATCATTAGCAACTACAACACTAAACTTTAATTTATATTTGTGAGAAATAAAAACCTAGAATTGCTGTTTGCAGACACGCCACTGGGGTTCTAAGTGACTTTTTGATTTAATCACTATTTAAATTAGTCACAAACACAAAAGTTGAGTCACTTCAAAACACGACAGAATATCATAAAAGGCGTTGTAAAACAAAAGCTTGCAAGAAGTGACTTTAAAGTAAAACCGTCAATAGCCTGACTTAAATATTCGGTGTAATGTACTTTTTTTTTAAAATCTCAGTCTATTTAACTGTATATACGACACATTTATGCCGAATCCAAAAATACGATACTACTTCCTATATCTCAAGTACATTAATATCCTTCGCTGTTCAATAAATTCAATTAAAAATGAGGTTTAAAATATTTTTTAAGATGCTAATAGTTTCTAGCTATTACATTATCATATCTTAAATCGACTGATATTAAATTGTTCGTTAAAATTTTCTCACGAATATTTTGTCGCCAATAATACACACACAGAACAGAGCGAGCTTTGCTAGTTTTTCTTTTTTGGTAAATTTTCGAAGAATAAATCCCAGCTAGATCGATTTATCGCCCCCGAAACATATTAAATTCCATAGATGTAGATAAAATATAAATATTTAAAAAAAAAATGTAAGCTTACGTTTTCCGCATTTGTCCTTGTAATTACTGATAGGGACGTCAGGATGGCAATGACACGTCTTTTGCACGTCGTCACACACTGCGTCCTGAAAGTGACAGTCTTCGGTGGTAGAACATAAGTCACCGTAAAGACCACGTCTTAATGGATCTGTAATAGAAAAATATTCCTAGGTAACGATTATGTACACAAATACACAAAAACTTAATTAAAGTAACCAATTTACAGCGAAAGCATTTTTTTCAAACATAAGTTTTTAATTGAGAAAACAGAAGCTAATTCAAGTGTTACTCCTGTAATGCGAAAACGTGTAGTAATTCCAACCTCTTATTAAAATTGAGCATAGGCTATAAAATAATTATCCTCCAACGCCTAATCTTTACTAAGTTATGTCTTCTATATCGATTCATCATCATAAAATTACGACTACTAGACACGAAAACATATATACTTTCAGAAAATATATAAAACACTTAACGCCTGAGAACTATACTAAATTTAATGCAAAAAGAATTTAAAAAATCGGTTCATAAACGGCCAAAATATCGAAATACATGAAAAAATGAAGATTCCGATGAATCGATAACGTCATCCTTTTTTGAAGTCGGTTACAAATAGTATCACAAATAGTTACAGCATAGCCACAGTCAGTTTTTTTTATATCTCTACCTAGTTTTAATTTAATTTTCTATGAAGCCGAACAAAAACTATGATGGAGACGTAAAATATATTTCTACTCAAACATTTTGAGGTTATTAAACATTTTTAGATGCTTTACTACTTTTGTTGAGTAATTGAATTTTTATTTACGCCTTTATCTATGCAAAAGTCATAACATACAAGATTAGAAGTTTCTTTATTATGTTCACATTAACTGTGTAATTATTATCATTAAACTTTATTAATCTACATCCAAATGTTTTCTTTAGTAAATGATACGTTACGTCTTGTAAAATTAGTTCTAAGATATACTATGATTAATGACCCTAATGTTTTGTTGTAGGCCCCGGAGAGACAACACTAATAGTGTAAACAAACAGGAACGTTTATCACAAAATTGTTCTGTGAATTGTATGCGTAACATTAATTTAAGAACTAAGTAGAAATATAGACTTAAACCGAGACAGGAACTTAAAGTTCTAGTATAATTGAATGGAGCACAACAATGGGACTGAGGTGTACTACTAGTAAAGTGACAAAAAAGATAGTTGTTGATATAAATCTAAAATGAAATGAAGTTTTGTTTCAGTCATTTAGTTCGAACAGTTCTCACCTCAGCTTACTTGAATCTCCCTCTAAATCATGCTAAAAACTCCGTAAACATATATATATTCGTAGATCGAATGCAAACCTTACCCGTATTATATATATTTTTAGATGTAACAAATGAATTTTTGGAATGTAATGTTTACACACATCCAGAAGTGGGCGTTAATAGTTGCAACACATTTTTTACTACTGCAGTAATTACCGTACTATTGTATTTGTATCTTGTAATTTTGTTCAATAAAGAAAAATTAATATGCCCTTGGCTGCCGACTTTTATAAAAAAAGGGTGGAATATAATTAGACTTAACGTATTGTGGATGTTTTCAAACGTAATTAAAATTTATAACGAACAAATTCATGACATTTATATCGATTTAGGTAAAATTGGAAATATTCTAATGAATTAATTTATGTAGTTACATTTTAAAGACGTATGTGTCTAACTTTGTTTGCATTAAAATATCTCCATAATTTATAATGACGGATCTCACTTGTATATTATCTTAACACCCAAATATGCATCTTCTGTCGTACTCAATACGTTCTTGTCAGATAAGAAACTATTACATTGATTTTAAACATTCTCCCTTGAGGGACAATTCCAATCAGTCGACACCTCTTCCTCTCACAGCCTCGAGCTCTATAGGGAAATTAGCGTTAGTTATAACAAAATAGATATTGTGGGTAATTATCGCTTTAAGTGACTGCAGTGCGGTTCAATGCACCTAGCTTATTGATTATACGTAGCCACGGCAAGGGAGCTTATTGCACTTGTCATTAGCGGAATTATTTAAAATTTATTCATAAAAGAACTTTAAGTGGGTCATTTTGTACTTTCATGGTAATAGAAAATATTATTGCATATATTTTACAGTAATTTCATAAAATATTAAGGCATTTATACCTAAAAGTAACATTCAATGAAATTTACCACAGTTTAAATACAGATAATATTTTACTTGTAGATAATAATATTGAAATATATGCCCCGATTTACGAATTCAGGGAGCAGTCTGATGACATTAAGTCGTGAGAGCGCTATACTCGTACATTTAATGAATTGCACCACGCTATAACAAAATATGAAAGTAGTTAGGGCTTCATAGAATAAATTACGACTTAAAAAACATTACCAGATCAGACATTTATTAAGTTTGATCTGTTTAGACACATTCAGATCAGCCCTAAAACGTGAAATTCTGTTATCATTTGAACAACACATTCATTCACAATCAGTTATATATTACAGGTTAATAGTGACGTTATAAATTTATTAACATAGTTAAGTCTTCTTGTTTAGTATCCTATATTCCCTGAATGACGAGAAGACGCCAAGAATAAGTCCGACAACCATTTCGACATCTTCAAATGGTTATTTAAACTAACTAGTCTAACCATGTAAAGATCAAAGAGAGGAAAGCTTACAATTAAACTATATTAGTTCTTGTATGCCTATCTCTCATTGGTTAGATGACATAGTATTTCACTGCCTACCTGATTTAATTCCCCATAGGCCTGTATACGATGTCACTATAATGAAGTTAACGACAAAACTTTAATTAACGATTCAATTATAATCGGAATTCGGGTACAGTAATCGCTTAGCGCATAAGTGATTGCTGTAACTGACTACAAGTCATTCCATTAATTTAAGTAATACGATTCATTCATCACTTTGGTTTGCCGCAACGACTATTATATAACAAAATACAAAGTTCAAGAGATATTAGACTAAAAATCATCAAAATATAATTTAATCAGTAATGAACCTTAAGTTTAAAACATAAAAAAAAGAAATTATGTTACAGAAGATGCAAGATGTCTTCAAAATATTAATTTTGACATCTGAAACTTGCACCACTGTATTACATCTTATACAATGTATATATTATAAAACATTGCTATTCAAGGCATTAGACAATATAATATCATTAAGATCAATGTTTCATTTTTGTTTTAGGACAGAGCAGGCAAACGAGCAAACGGATTGTTACTGCAATGGCCATGAATGCAGGCTACTCATTACTTTCAAGCTCATTGCAGGCCTTAAAATGTTTTTTTGTTTTATATCAAGATGTAAAAACTTACCGATGGATGTAAACTCAGCGGAACTGAGCTGTGGGGAGTTGAGCGCTAGGAGGGTCGCGAGCGCGGCGAGCGAGGCCGCCGCCCGCAGAGAGCGCTCGCCTCGCATGCCGCTCACAACATGTGCGTCACATGCCAATGAAGTGCCTGCAAATGAACCCCAGTATGACACACATTTCATAGCATAATAATAATAACAACCTTCCATGTTAAGCCACACGCAAAACAATGAATACAGGTGCACGGTAAAATAATTTAAAAAAATACTTTATTATAATTATTCCAGTGGTTATTTTAAATAAGTACATCGTGCTTCTGACATAAATAACTTTATATTTCTCTGTTAATTTATTATAAATAGAATTTGAATAGCCTTTCATTTATTTAATGTTTCATTCAATACCAAAATCAAAAACGAATAAATCCTGCCCAAAACAAATCTTGGAAAAACAGGATCCATAACTCCTGAAATTTACACTTTGGAGTTCTTAATTCATAACATGCCTCCCACATCTGTTATCAAGAAACAGTTTAAAAAATTTCAAACATTTACTGGGAACTGCTACTGTGCGAGATATTATGTGCGACTTCTTATATGAAAAGTTCTGTGATTAACAACATATCTTTTTTACGTTTCTTGAATAGCAAGACCTTTGGAATGAGGAGATGTTATTAATGATTATTTTTTTTTACAAAAATCAGCAAAACATTTACAAAAATATTGAAAGTAGTCTATGCCAAGAAATAACAGCAGTTTTAGCAATTACATCTTCTGTAATCTACACAATTATATTTTTTTTGTCTTGATTAGCCAACCCATTAATCATACTGGGATTAAAAAAAACCTAGTCCTTATTCATTACATTGGTGTCGTAAGAGGCGACTTACTACGAATGAATTTATCGGACAATGTATACTACATTTCGTGGGATATACCGATATACATATACCGTGGGAGAGCCACGCTTCGGCATAAATGGGCCAGCTCGACCGGAGTGATACCACGGCCTCACAGAAAACCGGTGTGAAACAGCGCTTACGCTGTGTTTCATCGAGTGAGTGAGGAAACCGGAGGCCCATACCCCAATCCAACGCCCCCTATCCCCCTCACCATCCCCTTTCCCCCCAGGCCGCCATAGTGTGGGTCACCATGCTGCATTGTTCTTTTTCGCATTGAGGATGGTGACCACCACTCTTGGATTCTGCTTATGCTTTCCATCAGGCAGGGCAGAGTCATTTTGGCAGCTTAAATATAAAAAAAAAAATATCGAACATTATATGTACTCTCAAAAGTTTGTATCTAGAAGTAAACTACGAAGGAAAAGATTGCTGAAAAGACAAATAAATCTTGGAACAAACTTTATACGCAGTCTTGACAACGTAATATAGGTAGTAGGCCAAAACCTCCTTTTATCCAGTTTAACTTGTCGTATATTAAATAGCCACTATTGTTATACTACTGTGACCTAGCTTAAAAATATAATTTTTACAAGTCATACAAAAACATATTTTACTAAGAAAATAATTGGAGTGTGACAGCAAATCCCAAACCGAGAGTTTGAAGCATCGCGTTTGCGATTCATAATAACATTGTCTTTGGACGATCGATACTACACCGGGTCCCATTTTCGGCAGACATTCTCTTAGGGATATTTTTATTACGGTGCGGTTCAAAAAACTAATATCTGGTCAGACTAGGTCACATTTTTTGGGTTTTAGTTGCTCTGATTTTCGTATTTTATTGAGAACCTGACACTAATGTTGTTTACCTTGCAGATGAGACTTTTGTTATTCTGTTACTGTTCTGTGAAGAAGTTTCGATATTAGGTGAGTTTCTTATTAACGTTAAACGATTTTCTGCGCCTAGTTATACAATTATTTAGTAGTATCATTAATCTGATGAGTTTTTTTATGAACTGAAACTGAAATTTTTTAATAGTTAGTTATTTGTAAAACTGATTTAAATAAATTCTTTATTGGATTTTTAAGGTTGTAAAATTTGTGTAATATGTAGTCTTCCTTTAAAGATAGAACAGTGCTCAAAACTTAAATAATGATATAATACATAAATATTACAAAACAGTGAAAACCAAAAACTGTACTAAAATTTAACTGCTCCATGGAATTCAAAGAACGTTGTGTAATATTGAGGATAAAAGAATCCGTTAATAATTATTAAATTAAAAGTATTTGTTATATTAAAAACTATTTACATTATAACTTTTTGTTTGTCTATTAAACAAAAGCAGATGTCATGTACAAGTTGTGTTTGTGAAAAGGTTATTTGTAAATCATCATTATCAGCCCGTTGCAGGTCGCTGCTGGACGTTGGCCTCTCCCAAAGAACACCACAGGGCCCGGTCTATTGCTTTCTGCATCCAGTTGCTGACAGCCCTCTTACGCCCTTAAAAAGTATCCCCGTGCAAAATATCGATAGCTAAAAATTTATGAGTTTCGGAGATAGACCCTGCTTATTACTGACATTAGTCATAAGGGTAAATGATTATTTTGTTGACTTCGAAATATTCGCTTAA
The DNA here is from genome assembly GCA_003709505.1 of Hyphantria cunea. Lineage (NCBI taxonomy): Eukaryota > Metazoa > Arthropoda > Insecta > Lepidoptera > Erebidae > Hyphantria > Hyphantria cunea. The sequence continues at coordinate 3,508,644 of PKRV01000173.1, read as the reverse complement.
TAGGCTCTTTTTGATCGGAAATGAAGTATACTTTGTTAGAAACGCAGCTGCGCTCGCACAAAATGTTTCATACAAACTTTCATCCCCTAATTTACCCCGTTAGAGGTTGAATTTTGAAATATACTAAAATACGTATTTCATTACTATAATTAGCCCATATTTTTTTAGAAATTTAAGCAAAATCATCACTGGAATAAAAAGTTTAATTCAGATTTTAATCCGCTATTTTACCCCCTTAAATTTTTCATAAATTCCCTTCTTAGTGCTCATATACGTTGTAAATGAACCTGCAAGTAAAATTTCAGGCTTCGGGGTTCAGCGGCTTGGGCTGTGCTTTGATCTCTGGTTATCTTACCTTCTTCTTATATATATAAAATTATTTTCAAACAATAGGTGTATATATAACTGTATATTACAGTGTTATTATTAAAGTGGAGTCATTTTAATAGGTGAAATTTGACGTCTGTCCGTTTTATGTTCATAGTAAGAGCAGCTTAAAAACATCGATTAAAGTGAATCAATGGATACGAACTTAAAAATCATCAGGCGCATCCCTGTGCCATTATTATTTTTTCTTTAAATAATCAATCTGTTTAATCTGAGCAACATGACTATAATAAAACTGTACATAGATTAATACACACACTATAGTAACAAAAAATTATAGACATGAAACGATCATTGTCCTGCTGTCTAGTACCTACGTAAAATGACCTTATTATACTGCCTATTTTTGTAAGCACATAAGGCGTTGGCAATTTCCTTCAGAAGGCAAACGACCCTTAAACAGGTGGAAGCAAATAAAGCTCGAACGATTGTTATCTTATTTGGTGACAGAAAGTATAACCGAAATAATTTGAATACTACAAAATCTTTGGTTTTTTAAGTTTAACTTTCAAAGTTTATCGTTTCACAATATACCTGAACTAATTGTTCAGGTATATTGCTGAATGTGTATTAAGTGATTGGATTTTTTAATTTATGAAATTTCGATCTATTAAAACGGTCTGTGTAATCTTGTCAAAGTTTCGGACAATTTAATATACAGCATTAATTTTCATCTTTTAGCAATAACTATGCTAGTAACAAAAAAGTAAATAAATATAAATAATCCGATTCTTATACCTATTAGTAGATCACTGATGATGACTGTATTTCTTCTTGGATAAAAATGAGTTCACTATGTAAAAATTTAAAAAGCAACAAAGAAAATTTTGTCCTCGTATATAAGGTTCTTATTCCTTTTCATAAAATAAGCAATTATTCCTTATTTCCAGTTAATAATACCTGTCTTGCATGCTCCATGGAAAAAAATAATCCTCTCCATACTTGAAAAGCTACCTTTTTTCAGTCTGCTGAGTGTGTGGAAAGAAAATAAGGCATTAAAAGTGCTGATAAAGATCTTACGTTATACTACTGATATAAATATAGGAAGATATACAAAAAAAAATTCACTTTAGAAAAACGAGTCTAATACACACATCGATGTGTTTATTGCAATAATTATTTTCACAGGAATTAACGCGTTCACTAATTTTAAAGTATTACATACCTCTGATTGGCCTGACGTTTCGACCAGGTTCTACTAGCCGTGGTCACAGGCTGATTCAAATCAGAGATATGCAAAGGCGAAATTTTAAAAGTTAGATGTGTGGATTCTACTTTAAGAGAAATAAATATTATACTGGCAGCAGTGCCAACAGGTAGAAAAATTACAATATAATATATGTGTATTTGTGGTCGGCGCGAAAAAATAAGGAACTTCGTTTATATTTTTATTGAATTTAAAGGGCTATCTTATTCTTACTTATTTATAAAATAGAAACAGAAATTAAGAAACAGTAACAACTGAAAACAGAATAATGTTAGAAAGCTTATCTCGATTTAGCAAGTTTCATAAGCCCAGATGTTTAAACCAGCTGTTTTTGACATCGAAATAAAAGTTATAGTTAATTTATTTGAACTGTTTCCAAAAAGTAATTTAAAGTTCTTATAAAAAGCTGGAGAAATCTAGTTAAGTTCAGGGTTTAGGCGGCTTATTATTTCAAATTGCGTTATGATTTTCTATTCTTTAATCATTTACTTTTGTAGTATTTATTTATATTTGACGTGGACTAATTTTATGAAAGCCTATAAACAATTACACAATACACTACGCGCCTTTGTCTATATTTATTGCGTCGCTTTTCTCAATTTTGAGAGTCGTGCTTAACCTCTATCTGAAAGTATTCTGCAAGTGACAGCTTGCGACCGATTCTTGTCTTAAGAAGTGTGCAAGGCAACATGGGTCGTACTGATAAGACTAGAGCACACTTGATCTGCCCAGCGCAATGGGCTACGGAGTCTGTGTCTGTTCCCTTCGATCTTATTCATCACCATCAACCTATCGAAGATATTACTTTCCCTCCTCGCAATGTGATCGAAGTATTCAAGAATTCTGTGGAAGCATAGGTGCTACTCTCCAACGAATATTAAGTTCCCTCAAGATAGATGCCTTGGAGCTGTGAATTGTGTAGGGTATTTGAAGCAACATTTTCATAGCAACGGCAATAGGTTAAAATCAATAAAGAAACAACAAAGAAAATATATATTATTGAATTTTACTACAACTTGTATGTATGCAACGTGCATGTAATATTTACACTAAGTAAAATTTTTGGGTAGTGTAAAATTTTTTAACGTCCTTCGATCAAAATATCACGGGTAAATAAAGCTAAGGTAAGTTTAAAGAGTTTTAAAGTAATCAGGAGGCGCTCATAGCTCAATTGCACTCAGTGATTAGAAATAATCACCGAAGATAAGCAACGACGGTACGGTCAGTACCTAGATGGGTGACCTCTGGTGGCATGTTACCATGAGCGTCTCCGTGATTCGGAGGTCACGTTAAGCAGTCGGTCCCGGATGTTAGCATATCGATAACAGTCGTGAAGTTTAGTTGGAGGCCTTCGGGCGGCTTAAAAACATCCAGCGACAAGATACTTAGCCACAACCTATTCTTGCCAGTCCCCAACCCGCACTTGGCCAGCGTGGGGACGAATAGCCTCAACCCTCTCCTGAGAGGAGACCCGTGCCCAGCAGTTGGACATTATAGGTTGTTGATGATGGTGTTGAAGGTACTCAGGCTTCAAGTGTTTGCATTTAAAGTGTAAAGTAAAGGTAGGGTACAAATTCAAATCTACGCATCTATTGTACAAACATCGACAGGTTTGGACATCGAATATTTCAGTATAAAAGTTAATAAGAATATAAAAGAAAACTAGTTTCATCAACCATTTTCCTCTGTTATAAACCAATTCTCTTATTGGAACTATCTAGGTAAATATATATATACCATATCTCCATAAAATGATATCCACTATCTTAGGATATTTCCCCCAAGATAATTATTTTAGAGTCACACGGCGTGACGTCTCGAAAATTATTATACATTTCGAGGACCAAGCTCATATTTCAGGCAAATTCACAGATAATATTTTATATATGGACTATATTGCTTCTTATATTATTTTCTTTTTAAGTATTTCTGGGTGTTAGTGTATATTTTGTAAACGCAATATATGTCATTCTAATGTTAATGTCATATTGGTTGTTTTTCATCTGTGATGTGTGGCAACATTGCTCTTGTACGCTGTTCTGTATGTGTCGAAAGTTATCTCCACTTGTTATCAAAATACATCTCAGTTTATACTAATAATTAGTTTTCTTTATGCCCAAAACCCATCACTGGGTATTACTAAATATATGTAGATCTGCTGTAGTAAATTCATCATCAAGCTTTTGATGCATTTAATTAGAAGACATTCTTTAAAATACTTCTTAGCCTGTAGTAGTAAACTATACCACTATTTGTCGTCACATGAACAGATCTAAAAACTCCGGGCTATCAGATCAAGGTTATCAGACAGGTTAGTCGAAGAGTTTGTGTCTTTTTCTTAGAAATGCCGTTATTTGAGTAGTTTGCTCCCAAAGCCAGCTCTTTAGATACCTACGGGGTTTTTAAAAATGCTTTTACAGATATAACTTAGATTTTTTGATGTACTTACTCGCCGAACACGAATAATAATTGAGTGTATTCAAATAACGTGCGTAAAAAACAAAATATAATACGGTGGTTATAAACATTCTGCTGTACACTCTTAATATAATATTATTACACATAACTATTAACATATAATGTTAACAGTATTGGCTTAACATTTTTTTTCAAAAAAGCATAATTACATGAAGCCTGTAACCCATTTATAATCTGGGATAGATTTGTCTGTCTCATTCTCTTCACTTTAGCGACCTCAGTAATTCTTAATTCTAATTTCTTTATCACTTATTCAGTGCTAATTCAAAAGCTCGTCATGTTTTTAGAGATTAATTCTCTTTTGTGCCGTACAAAGAGTAAACGTACATTAATGTCAAAATTGTGGTTAATGGATATTTCCCTAAATACTCTACTGCCTAATAAATAGAAACAATGGAATATGAAATTCAACTTAATATTTCATTTTCTTGGTATAACATGTACATGTTATGTTGTAATGGTAGACATATACGAAGAAAATTTATTTGAAGTTTGAGCCAAAAGTACAATTTTTTTATGAACCTTTTTTGTATTCACACTCCCTTAATTTCACAATTATACGCTTACATTGTGTCATTCATTACGCAGGCCGTGTACGGTTTACAAAAGAATTCAATGAAACCCTTATCTTTGAATAAAGTTATCATTATATAATACCTAAGCTGAGGGATTAAACAGATTTTTGAGTTACTTTGCGATATCGAATATCCATTAAATAAAATGAGATCGCGAAGTTTTCTTTAGCCACAATATAGCACAGAGTGAGATATCGTTAGGGTAAGTGAGTTTTAATGCTCCCTTACTCAGCCACCAATTTCCACCGAAATAAACCTCAACTAGACATCTAAGTATATTGTTAAGTATAACTGAAGTGATTATGATAATAATCGCGAAGCTTAATGTCTAATTCCAATTTATAATTTTATGTATAGGCAACGGTGATTTAAGTTCATTTCACCATTGGAAAAAAACGGTCAGTCTATGTATCATGGACTGGGTTTTAAATATGAAGGGCTTAGTAAAGTTAGATGTTTAAGTAATGAAACTAAATGTTGTTTAGTTGAAACCATGTTAAAGTTGTTACATTTGTAAAGCAAAGAGTTTTTCATCAAGCAGAGTAGCGTCACTTTGCCAGGCTCATCATAAAAAAACTGAGCTTTTCATGAAAAAAAAAACTTTAACACTGTTAAATGAAAAATAATAATTTCTAAGGTTATGCAATTTGTCACAGAATATAGCAACATCATTTATTGATGACTTCATGTATAAAAATCTTTTACTTTATTAAATTTATTTCCGATTTAATTGCTTCGTTAGCTGTTCATCACCGCCAAGAATTTTTTTTGTGACCGAAGTTTTACTTCACTGATATGAATAAACACACATTTTAGTAGTGATACTTATAACTGTAGTTAAAACAGTAGCATCTCAAATTTCAAAAGAAAGCCAGATGGAACGTAAATCAAATGTGATGCTCTTCATTGTCTAAGAGTGCATGGCAACCAGCAGGTGCACTGTAGGCGCACGTGCATATGTGTGTGTGTAAAGTTACCAGAAGCAGAAAAACGTCCCAATTTTTGTTAATGTTAAGATTGGAAAAATTTAATTTTAATATTATAAATTCATCATTTGATCATAATATTATTTTATTTCGATTATATTTTAATGTCATACATACTACCTATTTGGTCTAGTGGTTAGCGTAAGCGACTGCAGACCAAGAAGTCTTGGGTTCGATTCCCGGATCGGTCTGCGTTGGGTTTTTCTACATTAAATTCTTAAGTTAGCCCGGAGTTTGGAAGACGGCATTGTTTCCCGGCCGTGCCTCGAAGAGCACGTTGAGCCGTCGGTTACGGTTGTCATTCACATCTACGGCAATAGTTATTGGGAAGTCAGTGCCCTCAATTATACTGACAACTAGTTCGACCTTTGAATTCAGTTCAAATCGCTTTACGTAAAAACTGATATCCAGGTAAACCGGTTGAACTAGTAGCCGAGCCCAATTAATCTTGGGAATAATAAAAGCTAGTAAGAAATATAATGACATTATTATAATAATACATACATACAAATCGAAATTCTTTGTAACCTTCACTTTGCTCTTTTTTATAATATTGCCGAATAATAAAAATTCAACAATCGACACAGTTAACATCAAGAGTAACATTTTTAAGTAATTTCCACAATTGAAGGGATAAATAACTTGGTAAAAACTGCTATCACAGGCTAGCTACGGTTTTGTGTGTCGCCACCACCTTCTTTTATCGGGTAAATAAACAATCAAAGCAACCAAATAATCTATTTCTAACTATGAAAGGATATTCCGTCTGTCTTTTTGGAAACTACTTTCACAATGTTTAAAAACGCTAGACAACACTTTAAACATAAAATCAAAAAATACTTGTGACGTGAAAACAGTATGACAGTCTGTTAAACACGGCCGCCAAATCATATTCACTTTCTGATTTGTATTTGCTTTGGTAACTTTAATATCGTATTCTTTACGGTCAATCTGACTCGATCTGAGAGTAGCATAAATAAGGAAATGGGAAAAGTATAAATGCTCACGAGGGGGAATGAGCATTACACAAACCTGTTTAGTAAAATTGGTTTAAGTAACTTGACCTACATTCCGAAGTGTGCATGGATGGAATGTTCCGTTGGAACGCAAATCGTCTTGTACATTTTCCCCACACTTGTCAAATATTATTTATATAAAAGCGCTAACTACATGGATTGCAGAACACTGCGTGGAGTTACTTTCGTGGTAACAAACAATGTGCGTGTCTCACGCACAGAATTAATTGCTGTTTTTGAAACTGTTTTTGATATTTCATAGCCATAAACTTGCCGAAATTATTTTATTCCTAAACGTCATCGAGTTATAATTCAGTCTTGAATGCCTAAGTCTTAAAATTATGAATTATAAATATTCATAAATTTTCAGTACCTTTTTGATTTAAACTTTGGTTCCTTTAGTGCATAATGGCAGTTGTTAATTATTGTTGCGTTAAAATAGAAGAAAAATCAAGTTTTAATATTTACATCTTAAACTTGATGCTATGCCTACCAATTTGAAGCGAACTATTTTTTTGATTTACTAAAGAACAAGAAGAAGAAAACAAGAAAATAAAATGGCTCAAACTAAAATATCAAGAAAAAGGACGGTCTAATAAAGACTGTCTGGTACGTGTTCTGAGAAAATGCCAACTAAGAATGTATTTGTTGAACCAACTTTATTTTTAACCAGACGTCGACACGTACATGCCTAAGAGTATGTAACTCTTAAAATTGGGAAGCTTACAGTCTGCCCATTGCTTATCATTAGTATTTGTACTTTAAGACACGTTTATTCAGAAAAGAAAAGTAACGTACGGTTAGGGCTATCTCGTCAAATATGAAAGACTATATAATTATGAAAGACTATGGGACTCGGAATAATATACTAGATTTTCATTTAAAAAACCAACATTATTAATTGCAAAGTTGTACATCATGTGAATTACGCGTGTAACATGTGATAATGAGTACATAGCCCATAGTCTAAATTTAATGAGAAATAGGTTTATAAGTATTTCGAGTAAAAGTTCGGAAAAGTAGGTACGAAATCTGGAGTCAACATTTAGATGAACTGGGAACATTTCAGTCGAATACCTTTGTGTACTTGTCTTGTTTTTTTAACACTGGCCGGGCTCGAGCCTATGAAAACGATCTGTTCCAATCGCTATTGATATATATATCTGTTGATAAATACGTGAACAAAAAGCGTTGTACCCTTTTTTACGAAAATTATACGAGCGGAAGACTAAAGTACAGTACTGAAGACACAAGAGTGCAGGCAAGAAATAATGCACATTGACCTCTAGAAAGAGACATTCGGCTAATTTCAGCTTTGTAGAGCATTGTTCTTTTCGCACACAACACGTGTTACGTTTTGTTAGTCGTTCGATAAATGCGGAGGGGTATGGTCGCGTCCAGTTCAGAATAAATATAAAGAGTTATTAACATCCCCAAATTGAAATGATTTAGAATTTTACTATGAAATATTTTGGGAAAAGATTACATTACATTATGGAAGCCTTTACATGGTTAGTGACGGGAAATTGTCCATAAAAGGTGTAAACATTTTAAGTGAACCCGACAAATAAGAAAATCGTGAAGATAAAGACATATGTAACTACTTTAAGAAGGTATAAAAGCGAGCCGTATTGCCATTAGAAAATGTCAGTGGAATTTCAAGAAGATCTTTGAACAATATATTAAAGAAAGTCAGTTTTCACTTACAATTTAATGAACTGTCTACAGTAAAATCATGAAAAACTAAACTATCGTAGGTTATTAATTACAATGGATCTAAAAAGGAAATTACAGAAAATTTCTAATGGACAAGAATAATGTAAGTCTTAAACGAATGGAAAACCTTGATAAAATACGCGAATCTCGTGTAACAAGAAAATATATAATCTATATGAATCTTACATACATAAATCTCACACTAAAAGAAAATATTGGAGTGATGATAAGAAAAAAGGTGTAAAAAGACAATTTCAAAACGTCAATGTTTGATAATAGTTCATGCGGGAAATGAAAAAGGCGTTGTTCCTGGAGCCTTTTTAAAATATAAATCCACAAACACTATAGGTGGTTATTACAATGAAATGAATAAACGATAACTACGAAAAATGGCTGGTTAGTCAATTAATCCCAAAAATTGGGTACAACTTCGAAACAAACATGTGTAAGTAGTTGTCGCCCGAATAAAGAACAAGTAACAGTATTCAACCATCAGGATAGGGCCAGACAATGATTCAAAACTATAGTCTCTGCGCCACCGAGCCGGACAATGTCACTGTGTGATATCTTGTTTGGACGTTAACAGCATACATGCCTGTTCGACCTAAATCTCTACCTTTGTGTTTCTCGAATCTGTAATTTTTATACAATACGTCTAGCACTGTCGTCATCTTGTATACAATCTTAAACAAGGTGACCAATAACTGATTTTAAATCGTAGGCTGTAGTCCATACAAATAAGATAATGAAAGTCTGTTATAGTCCAACCCACTCAACGGAGAGTAATAATACTTTTAAATTTCATTAAAAATATATATTAATTAATAGATTTTAAAGAATAAGTAGAATAAGTTGGTGGTGGTATGGTTCCTATTTTATATTGTTTTGTGTGTATTGATTAAGTTATCTGACATTTAAACGATATATATATACATACATCATAATCAACATTATTTATATTACTAATTGACTCAAAATGTCAAGATATTGGTGAGCAAACTACTTGACATTTCATAAATTATAGGAGTTGAGTTTGAAACATTACTTATTTACAAAAATAAGATTTTATTTGCTACAATTTCGGCATTTCAGTATTTTTAAACTGCAGAAATGCCATTTATTGACCATAAATCAGACGTGTCTGTTACCGCACCAATTTTCAGTTAAATCATTGTATTATGCGTTAGTCAAGTCTTTTATGAAAATATAAAGCTGACTATCTTAAATAATAATATTAAAAAATTTACTCTTATCTAATTGTGGATGAAATTTATAATTACCAGGTATGCTGATAAACTCGTTACAGAAATACTGCAACATTCCGCAATGTTATTCTTAGTGAGGTGACCTATTTAACTCTTTAATGTTTTATGGTTCAGTATATTCATGAAGTGAAATGAATCTCTTCCGTCCCCATGTACCTAAGTAATATGTATGCACCTTTTATGGGTCATTGCCAAGAAAGTGATGGAGTTTAGTTCTTTTTTTACCATGATGTCAGACGAAATTCTACAAAAAGATTATTGAAAGTAAATGAACTAAACCCACTGCATATATTTTTCCAAATCCATTCATAAAAGCAATATCCACCATCAACAATTAATTTTCGTTTTTTACTACCTTTATTTTCAATAAAGGATAAATACTCCGATGTAGAATGTGAACACGTTAACAGAATCTTAGAAGTACGAGTATAGTCACAAATATATTAACACAAAATACATGACAGAAAGAATAGTAATCGTTCCCATTTTCAAAATTTATTTTCAGCGGCAAGATAACCTTGAAAATTGTCACTACAAAAACTTATGGTGAATATCTCATGTTCCCACTTACCACCATATAAACGATAATAGCAACATTTATTTCAATCCTGCAAAAGGGATTGTATAAATATTTTATAAAGGTTTTACTGAAAGATAAATAAAATGTTTACATGATGGCATTTGCAACTCCAAATATTTGTAGTAGTCAAAAGATACCAAAATATATAATGTACATGTTATTATTATGATTATCTTCTAATATGCAAAAATGTACATTACCAGATTACGTCTCGTGTATTACAAGGAGCACGTCAAAAAAGTACTTAACCCCACGAGGTCAATTTATATGTAAAAGGTTTCAGCAGAAAAAGGCACGCTGATAATGAATTTCCTTTTTTTTCTCTGATGTAATTCATCATTCTTTTTACAAAAAAAAAGATGTTAGAGTTAAGGTAGCCAAGCTCATTTTGTGATGTAACTACTGCAAAATTAGACGAAGCATGTTTAACGGGCTCTCATTGTGATAAAAGGTATACTGTACGTAAGATTAATGATTACCATGGCATTTTCAGATAACTGATGGATTAAAATCTCCATAAAGCGTACTCCCCGACGCCCGAGACTCATGGAAGCGCATTCACGTTATATACACGTTGTATATTTATACTTAGTATTAAGAAACTGCTAAGGAAGGCACAGTCTGTGTATATTGTTTCATAAAACACAGATAATATTTTTCAAGAAATAAATTAAACAATGCCATAGATTTCTATAAACATAAGGCATGAACCGTAATAAAGAGACAAAAAAGAAAAAATAAGAAGAAGATCACAAAGCATGTAAAATATACTATTTCAAGTCTTGGAAAACGAACCTTCATCAAAAGCGTTAAACGGGCCGCTGTTGGACATAGGCACCTTTTTAGAAAAATGATTTTGGCCTATTATACCATGCTTGCCATATGGCTTGATGGTACCCTTGTGCTTGAATAAATTGGACTGATGACAGTTTTAGAAATATTGATAAATCCAAAGTTATTTATTTTAATAGACTTAAATTATAAGCTTTGTGTGACCTACGAAAACAGATTACATACATTTATGTAAAATTACACGAATCACATTACGAAAAAACATGGAAAGTCCATAACAGTTTCAGTATTATTAGTTGTCTTAACCAAATAATACAAACTATAAAAATAAACATAAAAAAGCGTCTGTTGCGGCACCAAAACTGTTAATTGATGATATCGGAATTAGTCTGGCAGTAATAAAGTTTACTCTAAGATAATATTTGCTCTCATACCTCCTGAATATTAGTCAATAATTTTAATGTTATATAATTTACTAATATATGACATCTCAACTCGGAAAATTATAATTACAGATACTTACTCCAGCACCTTGTTATAAATAACACTTGTACTTGTTAGTCTCCGTCTAGTCAAGCTTCTTGCAGTATTAGAATAGTTTTGTTACCTACTGAGAGATGTTTTTAGCTGTCCAGCAAAACTAAAACAGCTTGTTGTCTACGAAATCAATATATGTGGCTATAACGACACTGACAAATCAAACCGGTCTCTCGAACCACTCTTAGACGCGTGTTTCTAACTACGCACAAACTTACTATGCCTCGCATATTTTTATTTCTTATCTTATCGATTAGGTTAATGTATTTATTTTGCACAAAGCGCAAATGATAAAACATGAGCACAAAAATAAAAGTCCACATTAATATTAGTTCATAATTGAAAAGATTCTTCCAAACTCCACATATTAATTCAGAAAAAGTAACTGTCTTTGCAGATACAAAGCATAAATAAAGTGAATAATATGAACAACACAAAGAAATTTCGCAGACACTATTATTAATTCAATTTACATGTTGTATTAATATACATAAGTATTGTCAATCCATGCATCGATCGCTGTTTACACCTATTAACCGTACCGGAAGGTCGCTAGCTGTCTGATGGTGTGATTGATATTCTACAGCCATTTATAGTCAACACATTTGCGTGCACACGAGAGTCTCACATGTATTTCGTAGTTGATAACATGGTATTTGTTGGTGAGTTTAGGCGCTCATAGCCCAGTTGCACTCGGTGTTTAGAAACAATCACCGAGGGTAAGCAACGACGGCGCGGTCAGTACCTGGATGGGTGACCGCTAGTGGCATGTTATCATGAGCGTCTCCGTGATTCGGAGGTCACGTTAAGCAGTCGGTCCCGGTTGTTATCATAGGATAACAGTCGTGAAGCTTAGTTGGAGGCGTTTGGGCGGCTTGAAAACATCCGACGGTAAGATTACGTAGCCACAACGTTGTCTTGTCAGTCCCCAACCCGCACTTGGCCAGCGTGGGGACGGTCGCCTTAACCCTCTCCTGAGAGGAGACCCTAGCCCAGCAGTGGGACGTTATGGGTTGTTGATGATGATGATGATTTGTTGATGAATGTATGTCGTTAACTTCTTTCTGCAGGTAAGTAAATCATCACATTGTTTCAGTTTGCTAGTAAGGGAATTATCACGTTGTTTATTATAAGATATTTTTTATAGGACATCTATCATGTCCTATAAAAAATGACGTTACTTTATCTGTAGACGAGCTAAGAGTTAAGTTATCACAGTGATATAAATGTTTAGAGAGTTACTTTAGCAGTAGCGACTGATAGCGCAAGAAAAGGTGGAGCGAATCAAATCATTCGGCAGGGTGCCTATACTAAATGAGGTATGAGAAGGTTTAGTAGGACTCCGTTCCAATACACAAATAAACTTTTTTTAAATTGAAGGTTACCTTAATTTATGTTTATTTTTCTCTCTTTTTCTGTAAAATTCAATTTATGTTCATTTTTCTCTCGGGAATGTGCTTTCAAACGGCATTTAGCTTTAGGGCTTTATTGAAAATTTTGTATGATTCAAAATACTTGAACACTATGGCTTTCATCCTATCCTTAAAAAAGGAGGTTGAAAAACTGCGACTATGACTTTAACAGACTGTCTTAATTTGGAAAACATCACTTTTTACGAGAATAATAACAATAACAAAAATATTTATTTATATGATATCTGAGTTCGGTAGCTCATTATCTTTAGTGAAAGGAACAAAATATTTTATATTTTGCGAATGATTCAAAAGAGGGTGTCTTTTTAAATTTTTAACGCACCCAGGAGTCTATTGAAAACGAGACAATAGCGTATCCGAGTATTTTTTCGTTTTTACTTGCAACATTTTTAAAGCAATACAAGAATGGTTTAAAATGTAATTTTTTTTCACGATTAATCAAAAATATTCGATCCTTTCTTTTAAGTAATGCGTGCTTAGTTAGAAAAAAGTTTTTAGAAACTAACAATACATCTTTTTGTAAATATCGAGTCCTCTAAAATGACTCTACTCCATAACTAGTGTATTACTGCGGTAAAAATAAAATAATGAAAACTAAAATTGGGAATAAAATTTCAGAAATAATCAGTTATTGGCAATTAATTAATAATAGTTATATATTTTAGTATAATAAGTAAAAAGTTTATTTTAGAATAGAAAGAAGAGGAAGCTACAAAGTTTTAAGTGAAACTACCACTCCTAAAAAAAGCGATCTTATCCTGAAATCACTCTTTTTTCAATCAGTACCAATTTAAACAACTCTTTGGAATTTCCACTGTGAAATCCTTAACATGACGAGTCAAAATGCACGTTAATATTATAATTTTAAGGTTGTATTTGTATTACAAACTGTAGCTCTACGCATGCGTGGTTTCGATACCGCAGTGCGCGGCGCCCGTACGACTCGTCTGAGCGTGTGGACTCCCCATTACCCACAAAAAAAAACATAATAGTTCAGCAATGTTTGCACATATATTTGAACCAAATCTATGGTCAATCGGAAACAGTATTAAGTATTCGGGCCAATGTTTGTCACGAAGTTTTACGTGTCAAATGTCATTGTACTGTGTAAACTGCAGTGTTTTAGCTGCGTGGTTTTTTTAAGGATTCAACCTAACCCCCTTTTGAAAGTAGATTGGTAAACGTAAGCATTTTTATTGAAATGAAACTTATTGTAATAAAACTATTATAAGCCATTTTTTAGTTTTCCTTTTTTTGTTTTACTGATTTTAAGACGGAAATAGCCAAATTCCATTTGAATAGTTTAGTTGTTATCGCACATTAATGTAAAATAAAATAATAATAATAAAAATAATGTATTATTAACATATCAGCTATATTAAATATTAAACTGCACTGTAATACTACCTACTGTGCTACCGTACTATTTCATATTTCAATTATTTTCAATGATATATCGATTGTGTTGTAATGTCGTTAAAATAAAATAAAACTTTTTTTTAATCGTAAAAAGATAATATTCCAAATGTAGGTAAATAAATAAATAAATATTTCGGACATCTTACACACAACGCCATCTAGTCCTAAACTAAGCAGAGCTTGTATTATGGGTACTAGATAACTGATATTAATACATGAATACTTTTTTTTGTTAATACATACATATTATACATAGAAAACAACCAAACTCCGAAACAAATATTTACAGATCATACAAACATTTGGTCCGACCCAGGATTCGAACCCGAGACCTCATGGACAGCAGTCGCGTACTCTACCACTGTGCCACCGAGGCAGGTGGACAGATGTTAGCTTAAAGCTAAATAAATAGTATTATTATATTATACAGTTGAAATGCATGTAGAAATATATCTCAGTATCAGTTAACACGTACAGCACAAAAACTCTCATCGTAATTATTCAAAGGCATATTATTATTGATGACGGTCTGAAGTTTTTTTTTTTAAAATTACAAATAATCAGTAAAAGCATACATCATGCTGATGTACGTGTTAACCTACCTCCTTACTTAGAATGAAAGATTTAATCGTTAAAACAAACAATTCTAACTTAAGTTATTTTTTATTTATTAATTTCGGTTTGGAAAACCAACAAGCTATAAATAAAAGAAAGTGGTTAATTTGATATGCAAAAAAAGCCAACTACAGGTTTTTACGAACTGCAACATAATAAATTAACAAAAGTTCTGTACTAACTACAACTACGACATGCCGATACAATAAATAATAATAGAATTCAACATGGAAAATGCCAATATTAAAAAAATTAAGGTTTAGCATACTAGGTAAAACATACAGTTTGATGTTAAACGAATTGACAGAGTACTCTTTGCACGACTTCTTTGCACACAATCAGTAGACTGAAAGGTGATATAATGATAATGATAATGATAATGATAATGATAATGATAATGATAATGATAATGATAATGATAATGATAATGATACAGTGGTTTTACAGATTTATTTATGTTTAAATGTTTGTATGTATTTAAATGTCTATAAATATCATTTTTTTAGTATTCTACATTGCAGTGTTCTCAAACATATTCCTAAATAAAAATTATACAATTATTTATTACATATTTTACATTTATACAATATTTTTCATTACAGTTCCTGATTGCAAAACCCAGAAGATGAATCTGTTTAAATTTGAAATTAGAATACTCATTTGTAATTTTTTTAGACCTGAGTAACTTAAGATACAAGCTTCGTATGTAAGTACTTGTTGACGTCATGAAACTTCTTAGTATGACAATGTTTTGCATAAATTTTCACACTAAACTCTGTATTCTCTGTAGTAGCCCTTATTATGTAAACCTGTTTTTACTTGTCTAAAGGTTCCGACATAATCTCCACAAACATGACAAGATTTGTACTTGGAAACCGGGCTTTCACAAGACCGCGTTAACGATCGTTTAACTTAAACGTGAAAAGTTTGTAAATGTAAATTAACTACAGGCTTAAAAAAATATCGGGGCTGTATGTATGAAATGGAACGTGATGTATAGTTTTTGATTATTGATACCTAATAAAGGTGCACTGGAAAAAGTTCACATGACACTACGATATAAATGTATATATATATTATATATATATATGTATATATATATATATATATATATATGTATATATAAATGCGGTAGAAGATTACAGCGAAATGAGAATTGAGAGATCTTGGGAATCGACGATTCGAGTCGCTCTCCTCTCCGTTGAATGCGGTTCAAAGAGAATGCTCATGCGCCTTATAAAGCAAAAGGAGGTGGTTTGGAGTGTATATATATATAAACCTTTAGAGTCTTTAATATGATAAATAGTGTTTAACAGATTCCATTGTATTGTTCTATTAATTCTATTAAAGCCGTTGATTAACATTTTGAAATAAACCTTTAATAACATTACGTATAATATTATTATTTC
>PKRV01000173.1:3397230-3492169 GCA_003709505.1 Hyphantria cunea | reverse complement strand
TTTATATATCTATATATATATATATATATATGTATATATAAATGCGGTAGAAGATTACAGCGAAATGAGAATTGAGAGATCTTGGGAATCGACGATTCGAGTCGCTCTCCTCTCCGTTGAATGCGGTTCAAAGAGAATGCTCATGCGCCTTATAAAGCAAAAGGAGGTGGTTTGGAGTGTATATATATATAAACCTTTAGAGTCTTTAATATGATAAATAGTGTTTAACAGATTCCATTGTATTGTTCTATTAATTCTATTAAAGCCGTTGATTAACATTTTGAAATAAACCTTTAATAACATTACGTATAATATTATTATTTCCATTGCAGATATTATATCAACATTTTTATGTATATAATATAACAGTGCTTTCTATCCCAGATATTTTTTACAAATAACATTTCAATACAGTGGAAACATTCTAAGACCTCTTGAATATAAAGAAGTTGATGTTAAAGAGCGAAAAAACGCTGAATCCCTGGACACGTTTACGTGACAGCCTTATATATCCCATATAACTAAATTTCTTTTTCTTTATTTGTCATTGTTACATTTCAAATGAAAGAATAATGATTGATGAATAAAAAATGTAAACAAAGCTCGCTCTAAGTACGTACAAATGCAAAAATATACGGTAACAAATAAAACTGTATATATATTTTTTGACGATCCTTTTCCTCTGTATTTTGAGCCTGTAATGTAAAGACAAAGGCCTACTTGTAAAAATGTGTATCTAGAGGGCTTACAATAAAACAATATTTTTTTGTCATTGTTATTTGGATTTTACATGGAATCTTTAGGATAAGAAATTGTTCCCGTTATATATCTATTTACATACTTGCATAAATGTAATGTGTCTGGAAGATTTTGGGTAAATATATTTAATATAATAATTTTTTTGCTAAATGCCTTTCTCAACACGTTACTTAAATTTATGCAACACAGTGGTACGAGTTAAAAAAATCCGTGGCGCTTTACGGCGGGTACGCGCCATTAGACGTTTTAACGTCTTTGTAATTAACCTCTTAAGCATCTCTGCCATCTGGACGACGTTTTAGCATTTTGTGCCGAAGATGATATAACTTTTTTTTGTTTTTGCATACTTTATTCTAGATTATGAAACCCATACCCGTAAAGCATAGTAATAATACATAACAATATAATATTTAGAGAAGTAAATTCCATACGAAAAAAAATAAAACAATAATTATAAAACATATGTAAATATAACAGACAAGTTATAAACATATACACTAAACAGAAACCTTGAGAACAAGTAAGAGTTATCTTTCCAAGATATAAAAGAACTAAAAGCTAATAACCTTTCTATCTCAAATACACGGCAGTCTCCACATGACTTGAAAATGCTCAGCAAGCATATCAAAAGCAGAAGGACACCAAAGTTCCATTTCACCCAACAGATTATTACACGAGTGGAATAGCAACATTGAAAACCTTTTAAGAATCGAATCAATGAATACACCCTAGCTCGTCCTTTTGAGATGTTTAGAAATAAATATAGAAATGTTAAAATTTTATATAATCAAATGTCAATACGCAAATAACGGCAGTATACCAGGCCAATCGATATTATTCAATCGATCTAATTAGGACACGCGTGACCCGACAAGGTCACTTGAATAGTTCAAGAACATTATATCGTTAGAAATTATTTCAATCGCAACCTTACGACGGAATTTGGAGTAGATCAAAGAATGACCACTATATGTCAATTTTATTTCATACTTTTGATGAGCAAAATACTTCCTGATTTCTCTCTCGCATATAATGAAATCCTTCCGAGTTATCTTGCCTTCTAGTATATAACCAGTTAAATCTTTCTTGAAGCATCTATCCGCTATATCCGCAAAGAAAAGCAATCTCAGTACAAAATAATATCCCTATCTATATTTAACATTGTAATAATAACAGAATCTTTGACTTTCGGTAAGGAAACGTTGAATTATGATGAAATATAGGCGTGGTACTGTAAAAAATCGAATTCAACAAAGTTTATTACCCAACCAAGAAACAAAATAAACCTAACTAATAATAGGTAGCTTAAAAATAAGTTCTTGAACTTGAGAAAGTTAGGATCCGACCATTAGCTTTATTATTGCGTATATCTATTAAAATAGAATTGATCATTACTATTTTCAACTATGTGTTGTTGTTAAAAAAACTTTCTTTAATTATTAGACATTAATTGAAATTTCACTATAACTCCGCGATAAAAGCCACCGTCTTTCAAAACATCTACAGTGTCAGATGTACACTGGAGAATACTGGGATTAGCAATTTTTTAGGAGGCGTTTCAAGTTTGAGCTTTCGGGAGATTCTTTGTCACTCTACTCTGTAAAGATTTTCATACAATACAGTTTTCAAAAAAAGAAATCAGGTCGGTATTACAAAAAACCAATATGAAAAATCCAGAAACATATTCATTTGTAAAAGTTTTCACGCGCCTCTTTTAAGGGAAAGGGAAAAACATTACTCAAATTAAATATTATATTGTTTGGTGTACAATCAAAAGTATTAGTAATTATTTAAAATGACTCATACATATTATATATATACACGTTCATTAGACGTATAAAGAGTACGATTCACACAGACAGGTTAGAATACTCCAATCCACCAATCAAACATGTTCCTAACCACGGTCAATACGTTCCTGTTTACTTCGCTTTCCGGAATGTACACCAAATGTACGAATTTGGTAATTCTGGCCAAATCAACATAAAATATAACGAACACCTGGCTTGAAATTCAACACCATTCCTTTGGGAGTGCTTATTTTTTGCAGGAAATCCCTGTTAGTAACCTCCAGATTACGATCGTTGGGTGATTTCTCTTGGAATTTGAAATAAAAATACACGTTATTACCAATTTTTGATATAGTATTTATTAATTTTGTATGTGTATAAATATTTCAGTTTGATATTTCTAGAAACTACATATATATTATACACAATTAGTTAGATTATTTACATATTTCGATGTCAAAAATGATCCATATTAATTTTAACAAATTTGTTAAAAATCCAACCATATTAATATAATGATTACGTACAATAAGAACTAAGACTAAAACCCTCCCTGAACAAATCTCTTTACTGGTTTCCAGGAAAAGAGATAAAGATGTTCATTACATATTTGTTGTTATTATACATTACGTTTTTTTTATGATTAATATGTTTATAAAAAAACTATTATACTAGTTTATGCCTGTAGCTCGTATGTTGGTTATCAAGGCAAATAGTACCTTCTATGTTATTCTGTTGTATCAGCTATATTACTGTAAAGTATTTCATCCAAATCCCTTCAGTAGTTTTTGCGTAAAAGAGCAAGAAACTTTCACATTTTAATATTAGTAGGATAATAAAAAAATATTTTTAAAACTATAACCTGACTACGTTAAAAAGGAGTCCAAAAAAGACGAAAGAAGAAAATAACAACGTTTGACCACGGGTTTATTTTGACTATTTTTGTACATATGCATTTCTGGATTTTTAGCTGAATTATTTTCTCGTTTCGTCCTTTATTGACCCCTAGTTTAGGTAACTGGGACATAGTTTTTTTTAATACTTGGTATTAGATCGAGTATACACATCCGATTGGGTATATCTATATTCATCATTGCATTCTATGAAAGGTTAAGGATCAGGTTCCAATACGACAAGCCTGAGGATGACAGGTGAGGCCATCTTTCATCTTAGCAGAAGCAGGCTGCTTTAGCTGCTGGGCGACGGCGCGAGCCCTATTGTGTTCGCGCTATTTTCTGGATAGAACTACGTTAGAGACACAGGAGGGGGCCACCTACAAACAGTGCATGCCCCGGACGTACGTTGGGGTTTCAGTGATTTCCTTTCGAGGGTACACACTGGTTCCACAGCTTTCAGCACCCGGAACGCTGTGTAGTTTTTAGGATGTTCGAGTCCGACATAACCACCAGTCGATGAAATCCGAGGGGATTTGCGCACAAAAAAAAAGACTCCAATACGAATTGATCGCGTGAACTCTATGACCGAATTTAAAACATATATTTTGAGTTAAACGGTATGAGACTACGAGCCCGCGTCGAAAATTGAGCGGTCATGTATACCACCAGGGGACCTTTTTAAATAGATAGAAGGGTATATTAAGGGTGGAGGCGAGAACCCTTGCAGCTCTTTATCAGCGGCGCAAGGAGGCGCGGTAGTTGAGTAGGAGTCCTGAGACTCAAGAAATCGTAGATCAGAAATCCCAACTCCGCCAGGTCCTCGCGGAGGAATGGAAGGAATTTACTGTGGGAGAGCCACGCTTCAGCATGCATGGGCCGGCTCGACCGGAGTGATACCACAACTCACAGAAAACCGGTGTGAAACAGCGCTTGCGCTGTGTTTCACCGAATGAATGAGGGTACCGGAGGCCTATAATCCAACCCTTCCCCTCCTCTCCCTCCCCATCCTCCAAAGCCGGCAACGCACTTCTGGTCCCTTTGGTGTTACGGGTGTCCATGGGCGGCGGTAATCGCTTACTATCAGGCGATACGTCTGCTTGTTTAAAAAAAACGACTCGGGCAATCGAGCTCTGGGCACGCCGTTGTTGCAACGATAAGACCCGTTATCGAGGACTGGCTCGAGAGGCGTCACGGGACGCTCTCATATCGGTTGACACAGGTGATCAACGGAACCATATGTGGGACCGCCTCAAAGAGGCGTTGGACGCTAGCTTGGCGTCCGGTCACGCGGAAGGAATTGAGTCCTGCCTGCCACCACTGCGACTGCAGTGAGGACTCGGCCCAGCACACGCTGCCGGCCGTCGTACGCTCCATGGCCGGCGGCGAGAGCAGTTTTACCGCGGTCGCGATATTCTGCGAGGAAGTCATCTCGCAGAAGGCCCGGAAAGATGATCTCCACTCGGACCCGATCCGCCGCCGGCGAACCGGGTGGCGGAGGCGCGCCTACTAACGCCTCATGCCACCTTGAGTGTGGCCACGGATGGGCAGGACGGGTTTTCCCCCCATCCGCCTCACAGGCCAGCCGCGAGGGGGCGACGTTACGCGTGTGCCGTACGTCGCCTAAATTGAGAGTTTACCTTCAGACGACGGAGCCCGCTTCAGTGGGGGCAGGCGTTGGGAGGGGTCTGGATGGGGTAAGAAAGCGGTTGCCGGATCTCTCCCGTCTCAGGCGCAGAGTGGCATACCGTGTGGTTTTAGTCGGTTCGATTCAGACACACCGCCCCACCGCAAACCCCGGTGGGGTGCAGGCCCGAGGGGGTTTCCACACGTAGAAAAAAAAGGGTACTAAGACCACTGATATAAATACATGTATACTTTTTTGTAAATATATATATAAATCCAACCATATAAAACACCCAAACTCCGAAACAAATATTTGTACAATACAAAGATTTGGTCCAACCTGAGATTGGAACCCGAGACCTCAAGCTCAGCAGTGGCATAGGCTACCATGGCGCCAACAAAGCAATCCAAATATAAAATACGTGATGACTTTCACAGTTTATTTGTCAAGGCTCGAATCGGAGGTTTAAATTTCGCAATATAAAATTTATATAGTGTATCTCACCCGAGCCAATATTACGAATATATTGAAACCTCCGGGTTCAATGCTTTAAAATACTGTGGTGATATATATCTATACAAAGACTTCCAAACCGGGCATCAACGTAAATGGAGTGCAAACATATTTTAGTAAGCTAGACTTAACCCTAACTGTTATGTGGTTTCAATGGATTATCACCAAATCTTTACTAATATTATAAACCTGAAGAGTTACTTTGGTTAAACGCACTAATCTCAAGGTTCAATTTGAAAAATTATTTCACTGTTTGGTAACCCAGTTGTCGAGAAAAGAAACACAAAGTTTCGTGAAAACTATCACGGACAAATCAGTAGCGAAGACAAGAGTTGTTTGATTTGTAATACCAGCCGTAAATTCCGCAATCTAGGGTTCGAGGACACATAATGCTGGTAGACTGCCAAATAATATTTTTCTTAATGTTATATCGTTACAGAATGAGGATATTTCTCGAAAATGAATGTTTGGAATTTTAAGTTTTATAAAACTCTTACTTAGTTCTAGCACATACGGTACGTTTAAGAAAACAAATGATTTTATATATGTACACTATTCATAATAGATACTCTTGTACATCGTCATGCATAGAAAGGGATACATGCATATGATAGTATTTGCAGGTGGTATGAAGGGAAGCTTTTTGTCTTTTATTTGGTATAAGTTCACAATCATAAATAACCCAACGCAGTGTGGGCCATTATTTTTGTTGGTCATTCTGGACCCAGGTCATCTTAAATATCTGGACGAACTATTTAATCCCTAATGTAATTTTCATATTTATACCTATATTTAAAAGTTTTATTAATTATGTCGTCGAAGAAAAATATTTTAAGCAATTCTTGAGGCGAAGCCAGACGCTCGAAAGAAAATCATCGAGAAGTTGCTAGTGGCTATGTATACAAATAGGACGAAGGGTAGTTCAGTCTTGAGCTACAGTGCGAGAAATATTGAAGTGATATCGGTGATTAACCTAGCGACCTCGGCGACAATTAAATATCCCCCAACTAGACAACAATACAAGATAGCAATATCCAAGGGGCTACAATCCTTGGATTATGAGAAAACTGAGCAGCTCTTGGTTATAAATTCGTAATTATATATCATATGCACACAACACCATAACACACCCGCTTATAAACAGACACACATTCAATCACACATTCATTCACACACGTACATAAACTCACTCACTCCTCAATCACACAGGTACTCTTATACATAAACATATACAAACATGCATACTGCACTCTTTTCTATTGTATTTTACTGGTTTTATTCACTGCTTTTGTGTGAAATGCTATATGTTCGGGATGGGGCCTAGAGGTCTGTAACATAGAGGTGACCCTGGTCTAGACTCCAGTCTCTCACAAGGGGACGTGGTTTGTGATTTATTGTATATATTGTATATACCTTCCTTTGTGATGAAAGAAATAAATGCATTATTATTATTAATTAAAGACTGTCATTCGGATTTTGATTTAAAGAGTGTCTTTAATTGAGTCTCTTTAACATGACGGAAAGTTTATTTCTCGAATCCATCGAACTTTAACACAAAGTTGAAACAAAAAGTTCTAGAGCTGTTATTATCAGGAATAGTTTTTAACGTAAGCGCCAATAATTTAATGGCACTTTCGCGCGTAGTATAAGTGCGCAACGTTCAAAAGCGCGCCAAATGGCCGGCCCTTTGGCGTTTCGCCACCCGAAGCCAGACGGCAGCGGGTGGCGTGACAGAGCATGGTTGTCGGAGCTGACATATACACTTTTTTGGCTACTATAGATCATATTAATATTAACAAGAAAACTGCTTAATTAAGCTCTAAAATCAAACCTCATCTTCATTGTAATGTATTTACTTGAATACAACATAATCCTTCAAAGAATAAACTGATGGAAATATTGATTTCCATTCATTTATTGCATATAATGGATGTCGACGCGAAAAAGGAGATGATACTTACAATGTTCAAATGTGAACTAAATGTATTTTCTCACTAAACGAGTAAGTAGACGCGTTCGCTTGCTCCATAAACTAAAAAAAAACTTGAGGAATCGATCAAATCGAATTGGTTTAAAATATCAAGCAGAAAAAGCAAACTAAATATCTGTAAATTCAATTCGGGAATGAATAATGTTCAACGACTGATTACGGGCTTTAAATTGTTTATTTGAACAATAATAATATTACCCTCTTAGTTTATAACCCGGCATTTTTTTTTATTTTTCTCTTATTTTCACTATCATTTCATCTCCCTCAGTTTCAATTCTCTTTATATCTTACGTTGATCTTGTATTAATAGAATTTTGAGGTCACTTCAATTAATAATGATGAACTTTTATGCTTGTTTTAAACATTAATACTCTAGTTCAATTTCGACAATTGTGATCGTTTAAGTCATCATCACATTTAAAAAATACTACAGTATCGTACGTTCAAAACAGGAAGTAAATACCCTAAATTAAAATGGCGTCAGCTTAAAATACGCTTTGATGGTTTTCAATATAGTTATTCATACGTTATATCCAATTGTATATTTTATCGTGTGAGGCTATCATAATGTAACCCTTGTCACTGTCATAAACACAAAAATAAAATTACCAATAAACAAGTGTCGGTGGATTGTATTGTTATTACTCTCATATTCTTAGTTATATGAATTAAAATATATGTATAGTATTACATTATTCTGTATTATGTACCTTAGATCTAATTGTACATTTGGATCTAGTAAACAATTCTGTCCTAACTAAAAGCAAAGTTGCTTACATTACATATTATTGATATTTGTACCTACATATTTATTTATGTATGTAATATCGTACTTATTTATGTGCAATGAATGTGTTTTTTAAACTTGTTAGATCCTACAAGAAAATAAGAAGAAACACACTAGGATAATGTTTGTTCTAATGTAAATTCAAAGGTGCCAAAATCAAAACAGGAAATCTTGTTGGCCGTGGCTTGTATGAGGTCAAATTTGTTGAATAAATAACTAGCTCAAGTGGAATAGATGCAAGGTCATACATAAATAAAATGATTAAGACTTAATCAAAACCATCCTATAAATGTTGAACGTATCAAATAAGTGATATTATCAGCATGATTATTAAAAAAAAAACAATATTTTTAAAGTTCTTGGGTATCATGTTTTTAAATATATATTTGCAGAGTTGAACAACTTAAAGGGAGCACTTGACAAGACAAAGCAGACGTTTTGCTTTTGCCCTGTTTCCTCTATGTCAAACAGTTATCAATTTCCAGTGACTTTTGAGATTATTTTTATGTTATTAGCGTACTCCAATGACTAAATTATTATATTTGTTTAATATTTTATAATTTAGAGTTTAGGTAGCGACGTATAATGATGTATTGCAAGATAATAAAGCATTGACTTACCATTAATTTGGAATAACACTAGATGTGTATTTTTAAACAAACAGTAAAATTTTAAGAAATCAATAACGTTTAAACACAAGTAAAATATTTATAGAAGCGTGACATCAAACAACGATTGGCGCTAACGACTGGACTCTTCCGTATCAATTATACAGTATATTAAAAATAAGAACTTAACATGTTATTGTTATTCTGTATGCGGAATCACGTTGATACCGCGATGGAACACTAACGCATAATTATGTTATTTAATATCTGTACTGATACGACGTTTGAAGCTTAAATCTAAAGTTTATTATAGTTTAAGCTAATGACATCGTTTGGTTTCCGGGAACCATGTGTACAAATATTAGCTTGGGGAAAACCAGTAATAACATACTTAAAGAATATTGTTAATAATATTAGAGACCAACGCATGTAGGCAAACTCGAACAGGTTAGGTATGCACATCCGTGTGTCAAATTCACTTACGAGCTCTGAGGTAATGGTACAAACATTATTGTCAATTCTTGATCCAAAGTCACATCTAAAGTCAGAAATAACCCCTTTTCGATTTTGCTTCACAGTAATCATGATGTTAAAATAATCATGCTCGCATGTAAGAGATTTGACAATCCTACTTACTTGGTTTTAAAGAATTATTATTCTTATGATGCAGGTGTACCACAGCCATTTTGTCCTTTATCATGTTTGTGATTTAGAAAATACATTGTATAAAAGACAAGACGTTTGTAGAAAGCTTTAATATAACAAAAGAAAAGGCAGTCCTAAGGACTGCCGATAGAAGTGAAAACTTATTTCTTAGAATGTTATTTATAAAATTAATATATAAAAGAAGAAATTTCATAATGTTTGTATTAAAATTACTAACATCAAACGCTTAAAATGAAGTGCTCAACGCGGCCAAAGAAATTTTGTGATGTCAGCATGTCAGTGAGGCGGTGACGCAGTGACGGTGACGGGGACACGAGCTCATAAGATGTACTCCTATCGCTCCTAATGGAGCTTTCACTTCAAAAATAATAAAAAAATTTACATTTTACACAACGTCATCTAGATCCAAGCCAAGCAGAGCTTGTGTAATGGGTACCAGACAACTGATATAAACACATATATACTTTTTCTTTGTAAATACCTACATATTCTACATAGAAAATACCCAAACTTGAAACAAATATTTGCAGATTATACAAACATTTGGTCCGACCCGGGAATCGAACCCGAGACTTCAAGCACAACAGTCACATACACTACACCTTGCGCCACTGAGGCAGTTAAATAAATATAACTTAAACTTTAGACTACTATGAAGATAACAATTATCAGTTTAACTCATAAAGTTTTGCAGTGGGGTGTTACCTAAATTTTAGGGCATCATTTATTTAAAGGATAACAGGCTGCTAATCGAGTTCGGGGCCGACTACCACATCCGGTATGAGATAACGTAATATCCGCCGTATATCCGTCAGTTTGGGTTCGCAAACACTCTGTTAATTGACCATTTATTAAGAAAAGTTTCAGATAAATGAAGAAGTACGTTTACGAACTATTTATGATTATCAAGTTTCTAATTGCATTTGGGCACGCCGTCATTACGGCCCTAAGACCCGTTATGGAAGATTGGCTCGAGTGACATCACGGAAGACTCTCATACAGCTGACGCAGGTGATTTCTAGAAAAGGATGCTTTGGAGATCACCTGTGTCTGATCCACAAGGAGCCAACACCTGAGTGCCACCACTGCGTGACTACTACATTAAAAACTTACTAAATTTTGACATTAATTGTGTAATATTAGATTCAATATATAATGCTTTATATATAACGTTAAAGTAAATTAATGAAATAAATATTACACGAATATTTTTTTTTAAATGAATATGGTCCTGCCAAAGTAACTACTCTGCCTGATGAAAAGCATGAGCTGAATCCAAGAGTGGTTACCACCTTACTCTTTGTGAATGCAGACAATGCAACAATGCAGATGGTGACCCACACTAGGGCACATCATAAGTATATTATAAGAAATAAGAAAGTAATTAATACTTGAATGATTGTATTATAGATATATAATCTACAGTAAGACAATATACATATAATGAGACAAAACAAGTGTCACAGATCCCTATCAAAACCCACGTCACTATTAGTGAAGTGATATTTATATTTAGTATTACTTGTATAAAACAAAAACACAATAGACGTTTTCGTGTAGGCGTTCTTATATTTCTCATATTATTTCGAGAATATTGTAGGCGAAAAGTCTAGCAAGATAATTGGTAATGAGATTTCGCAGTATTCGTAGAAAAATCAAACTTTCCGCTGAGCAATTCTCTCCATTGCAGTATCTTTAACTTATTTTACCAATTCTCTATTTGATTATTAGAATCATTTTAGTGTGTTCATTTAAAAAAAGTATATTGGAATGTGTTTGTAAATATCTGAATATATTATTTGTTTTTTTTACTTTCAATTAAGGGTTAATAAACAATTAGAAATAAACGTATTCATAAACTTACGAGTTAGGTAGATAGAAGAGAGGGAATGCAAACTTAGTGCTACAGGAAGTTGTTCAAGTCCTGAACATTGTGCATTACGTATAATCAAGTTTCTCATAAAAGTGAATCATAAAAAATTATAAAGATAAATTAAATAAACAAACATTTCCGACATCTCAAACACAAAGCGTTCATAGCCCAGTTGCACTCTGTGATTAGAAACATTCAACGAGGGTAAGCAACGATAGCGCGGTCAGAACCCGAATGGCTGACCACTGGTGACATGAACCTCAGATATTCAGAGGTCACGTTAAGCAGTCGGTCCCGATTGTTATCAGAAAACATTTAGTCCGACCGGGTTTCGCATTCGAGACCTCATGCAGGAAAGTCACACACACAACAACTCCGTCACCGAGGCAGCTCAAATTGAAAAATAATCGCTTGGCAGTTTAAAAGAAATCAATTCTTCTCACAAGTTCTGATAACATTTAGATAAAAGTTAATGCAAAGAACAAGAACTAACAGCTTGCATTCGTATGCCAAACTAACGCGTCTAGGTATATGTTAGCAATATATCATTTAATAATAATACTACTAACAAGGACACTAAAAAATATATGTTTAGTCATAAAGTACAAAAGCGAGGTGGTTTACACCGCAGCTATAATCATTAATTCAAAACAGTCATTAACTTAATAACTTTCCACAGAAGTCAGTGTAAGGAACCTCTTGGTACAACGTTGTGACATAAAATGTACACTAATATTCAGACCGACTTTATGCATATGCCAATAGATTGTTTAACATGAACATAAAATTGCAGCGTTGAAATTCATAAGTAAAAAATGTAATAGAAAAAAGTTTGTTTTTAAAACCCGCACTACGGGCAACGTCCTGGGTGGCGGGAATTTTACAAATGGATGCAAAGAATACCCAGACTGAGAACCGCAACGCGGTATCAAACTCACAACAGTCAGTGCCATATGACGTGATGAGCCGGTCACTTAAACCACTATGACTTTCATTTATGCCACTAAAATATATTATTAAGAATTAAATTGGTGCAGTATGTAAACAAATGTATATTGCTGTGAATGAATAAAGTATTGACAGAAAGTAATAATCCTAAATAGTAATAATATTTTAGGTAAGGTAAATGTTTACTGTAATTTTGGTTTCAAAAAGAGTTAGATGACAATATTAGTTAATAATAATAAATAAATATTTCGGACATCTTACACATAAGGCCATTGATTCCAAGCTAAGCAGAGCTTGTGTTATGAGTACCTATAGACTACGAGCCCGTGTCGAAAAGTGATGGGTCATGTGAACCACCAGGAGACTTCTTAAAACGATACAATGGCATAAAATAATAATATTCAGTACTATGCCGTCACTTGTAAGGTGTTCAACTGAGTACAGGTGAAGGCGAGGGGGAAGCAACCCTCGATTTTTCTCCATTGTCATATGATTTTTGTACGTACTTTTTATACGTATTATTTATACAAAAGGGCCCTTAAAAACTTTAACACTGACGAAATACTGCTAAGTAAACTGCATCCCACGGGAAATAACAAGTATCACGTTGTTGTAAGCTTTAGGGTCGTGTAACAAGCTTGTCTCTCAATGAATTTTGATAAGGTAGAAATTTGACTTTAAGGTTCATGTTACATGCTCGAATTACTAAAACATTTACTTAGTTCAGCAGTAGTTGATTGGAAAACTTGCACACTTTATGATAATGAAATTGGAGCAAATAGTGTAAAAGTTAGTTCATATTCCATATTTTATGTAACAGTAATTTTGAAATAAAGTGCTGCTGTAAATAAAAAAAACTTACTCTGCTCCGTTTAGATTTCTCAACTATTTTAATGTTTAAGTTTAAGTTAATAAATTCGAAAGTAATTTTAATAACT
Organism: Hyphantria cunea; assembly: GCA_003709505.1. NCBI lineage: Eukaryota > Metazoa > Arthropoda > Insecta > Lepidoptera > Erebidae > Hyphantria > Hyphantria cunea. The sequence goes on along the minus strand of PKRV01000173.1, from coordinate 3,478,777 downwards.
TTGAAAGTAACTCTGTCTTACTGTCTGTCCGTTACGTTTTCACGCTGAACCGATTATTGAGGAAAGATATAGGCTATTCTTTACCGCGATAACTTACAGATAAGGGGCCAGAATTGCAGACAGGCTATAGCTATGATACTTATATTTGGGAAAAATTTTTTAGAACATATTGAACTCGGATAAATATTTTGAAATCAGTAGTATTATCCAGGAAACAATATACACTTCGTGCATGTTCATATATTTAATCCTTCGGAGTAATGCGTTCATCTTGTTGAATGTGACATTCAGAGTAGTACCTATGCTCAGTTACATAGATACTTGGAAACGCAACAAGAATAATTTTATACTTATTTATAATCATAGTCGGGTTGGTTTTGATAAATTTTCATTAACTAATGTTTCTTACATGATTTAATAGAAACAACCTTTATACAGTTGAAGCATCAAAAGCTTTTCGTCTAGTTTTAAATAAAGAAATTAATAAACGTAATGTACTGGTGTGCTCTAGTTCAATAACATCTAAGCGTGCTATTGTGATTTAGTCGCGCGAACTCTCTTCAGATTCAAAAACTAAGACCGTAAGTTGCAGGGTAAAAACTCAGGACTTTTACAATAATGATGTCACGATCGTTTTTCTGCCAACATTCACGTCACGTAATATTTGACCTGGTTTTTGCTTTGCTGTATTTAAATTTTGTATAATCTGTACGCATAGTACCTAATGTTTTATTTTGTAACGATTGTGAAAAACTGGTATGTGCCTAGTTAACTATTTAAGCACTGTTGTTGTTTTCCGAATACTTTACATTAATATTCTAAAAACCAATTTTTATAACTGTATTCTGGTAATTTTGTAAGTTCTTTGTTTTCTAACAGCTGGATCAAAGGAGAAAAAAATCTCTTGAAGACGTCTGACATCTTAGATTAAAGTTATTAGTCTTAAGATGTTTTATTCTGGAAAATTTAGCTATCTTGTGAGAAATGCAAGGAAGTGAAAAGGGATTATTTCCTACTATTCAGGTAAGACGATAAGACCTAACTAGTATACCTTTAACACCTTTACTATTCCCAAGATTTTTCATGTGATATCACAAATATTTTCATGATATTTTGCTCTGTAATATGAATTATGATGATCATTCATCAGGTGGAGTGTTGGCATGATCGCTAATTTTTCGACCAACCATTGATTGAGCGATCACCGCTCAAAGACGTTAAAACAAAAAAAAACCTTGGGTATCATAAAGGCCACCAAGATAATGAGTATTTATATTACTAGTTACGCCATGTCGTGTTACCTCCATAGTAACAAATATATTTTAATTATTTGCTCTTCTCTTGAGATAACTACAGTTTTCAGGATAAAAAGTCTAAAACCTACCAACTTTTAATCCAAGATGTCAAATGAATTCATGACCGATTTCTCACATTGATTCAGCTGTTTTAACCAGTAAAACTTATACAAAAGTATCGAACCACATTTTAAAATAAATATAGGTAAAATGTAAAGTGTACGAAAACAAAAACGATTGGTTGAATGGTTATTTGGCCAAAATTTGTGAAGAATGCATTCTTGTACATTTGTAAACTGCAACTTTACAGACCAACTGCCTTGTCTGTAGAAAAATAGGCAAAATTTATTTTTAAAAAATGTTGATGATTTCTCTTAGCAACTGGAACGGTAAAGAAAATAATTGATACTGTCAGCTGCTTAGTATCTCACGCAACTTCTAAACGTCATTCCAACAAAATAGAATACAATGGTGTTTGTAGCCAATAGCTTGGTAGTACCTATAACCTATATTGTTTGCACTGAATTCTATACAATCTATTGTCGGCAGCTTGTAACAGAAACGACCTCAAGCAAATTTTACATGAAACTTTCGTAAAATGCCTTTTGGTTAAAGTTAGACGATTTCTCTTCCTTAGGAAATTGCTAAAGTTTCAATGCCGTATTTTCTGCAGTCTAAGTTTGATATTTTAATAAAGCTACAAAGAGCTAATACATATTATTATGTTCTTTAGTTGTAATATTATTGTTTAATGTTTATTTATAATAATGAAAACAAACTGTAAATTTGTAGCGATACCCTGTCACATTTGGCTCTGGTCCATTGTAGTTGCATTATTGAGCAAAGAAGAACAAAACTAATGAGAAAATAAATAAAATCATATTTAAAACGGGTTCAATGTCATGTAAAATTTGAGCAGTATTTTATCGGTTTTTGAGAAGAACTCAAACCGACAAAGATTACATAGAGCGGCTTACATAGAGCTGAATATATTTATACCAGATAACTTAACTGGCAACACGGCAGGCATGCGTATCGTATTGCCAGTAATATTTAGATAATAAAAGGTACATGATCAATATTCTTAATAACATTTCTGTACTATTTCTTTTTTGAAACAGAATCTTCCATTATACTTGCAACATGAGCCCATTTACAATCCTGATGTAATATTCTCTATATTGGAAACAAAAGGGGCCCATAAAATTTCCGAGCGTCTCACTTAACGGTATTCAGTGAAAAACAAATTTATTTTACCGACTTTAGGAGAAAGGCAAGTGTATTCTGTAATAATATCGGTACGAAAAAATAAGATTGAAAACGAATATTAATAAAGGCACCACGATGTTAATAATATGTGCAAATGACAGAACGTATAAAAAAGTTATTACCATCTGAAAACAAACAATATTATTACCTACCTTGTTATTGTTCTATTGCATTTTGTGTGTAATATACGGAAACTTCTTGATGATTCTGCAAGTCCTCAATATCAATTATATATTGTTCTTGCATAAAAAAATAAATAAATGTGCCTTAATTAATTATAACAGTACTAGCTGCTTCCCACGGTGTTTCACGTAGTTTTCGTTGTACCTTCTTCATCCAACACGAATAGTAATTTTTTTCGACACTAAAAGTAATTTTGCAATTATTCAAACTATTATCTATTTCTGAGCCGAATTTCATCTAGATCCATAAAGTTGTTTTTGCATGAAACAGGAACAAACGATAATAGATCTACAGAAACTTTCACTTTTATCAAAATAGTTAGAAGTGATATTGTTAGATTTTAAAGGTATAGATATGAAAATAGTGACTTTGTTACAGATAACATAATCTCATACAAAAATAAAAAACAGTATCCAATTTTAGACATTTTTTTAATATAAAGTAGCTTAAGTCGCAATATGAAAATAACAATAATAATAACTGTTTTTATTTTATTTTTAAGCCTCGAGAGTTCAGGAGCTGTTTAGCCTTCCAGGCATTGCAAAAATGCAGCGAGTCTTAAAAAAGCCTAAAATTCTTTTAGGCTCTTTTCCATCACCACTTTAAACCGATTTTTGTGCTATTCTCTAAAAATAAATATAGTTTTACAAAATCTAAAAAAACTTACAAAAGCAAACATACAGGTGAAAATAAAAAAAGTGTGTTAAAAAAAGTTACGATCTCTGGAGAGGAACTGTGGCTTACATAGTTCAAACTAGTGGTCTTGACTCCAGCAATTTTTCGCTCTTGCTCTTATTGGTTCTAGTGAACAAGTCGGTATTACCCGTTTGAACAGTCGGAAAATAGTAGGTTACGCAACTTGTTAAATAATTTTATCACGAACAAGTCGCCGCTGTACAACACAAACTATATCTAATAACAATAATAACTTGTCACATTTCAAAGACTGACTTCTGGTCATAATATTGCACAACAGTTCATTACACTCATAATCTATGACAGTTAAGCCCACCAACCCCTTACCAAATCTACATAAATATGAATCAGGAAAGCCCCAATTTAACCGAAGACTTTAACATTTAACTGCTATGAATTAATATTAAAAGATATTATGTTTCGAAACGATTTTGTTCAGTCAAAAGACAAATTAAACTTAAAAATGACGGGTGACAAGATCAGAGTATCGGTCATATATATGATAAATATTTAAATAAAATGTGAAGAAAACCCCAGTGAAAAAAAAACCGGTAACAGTTCAACGCGGAACTTTAGAAACATTTGAAAGAATCTCATCTGCTTGATCAGTCTATGATTTATAAATGAACTGTTGCATACATAGGCCTCTATAAAACTTGACTGCGCGCCCCTAGAAACCATTTGGCCGGCAAATATTTACCCAGCGCTATACAGTATACTACGCGGTACGAGTGTACTCAAAAAAGATTTCAGTATTCAGTACTCTGAAGGTTGTACAGTTTATATTATGGGCATGGAAAGTAATTTTCTTAAAAAAAATTATCTATGAAAGAATTGTAATCGTCGTGATAGACTTCAATATTGTAAAGGACAATGTTTTATTCTTCTTCCACTACTTACGCTTTTGACACCTATTAATAGAGATTCCTTAAGTTTTCCTTAAGTTTTTTTTCAGTCATAGTACAAGCAATAGAGAATCTCAATGCTAAAGGATCACGCCGGCTTAAATAGATGAAAATCGATTTGAATGGCAAGATGTTATCTAAGGATTGAAATCGACTACTATTGACCCAGAAGCTGGCACTGCCGAACCTGCATAGAGAACAATACTCTTGAACCTGCACCTTGCAACCAGTGATCTGATGTGAAATTCCGTCTTGATTTATTTGACACACCAAATTTTTACAAGGCTTATTTGGCCCTACTTTCTTTTTGACTATGAAACTGGAGTGTTACTCTATATGTCTCAACCAAAGATTTTGATACTGACAGCCCTATTAAAGAGTGAAGATTCGGTCAAATGGTGTATTTTTAGCTGTGAATTTATTTTCCAGGGATTTAAGTTTTACCAAACATACAAGAAAATATAGAAAATAATACAAAAAGACAATTATACCACGTAAACATAGGAAATTACAGTAGTTTAACAAAATCCATTTGGTATTTATTTTAGTACGAGTACTTAGTACCCACTAATAATTTTTACACAAAAAGGAATGATATCCCATCAAAAACATAAATGTGAACTGAGAGCCAAGTGAAATATTATGATATATGCTTTTGTTGTTCAATTCAAAGGCAAAAGAAATGAGATTCAAATGGGTGCCAAGTTCAGTGGTCAGTTTTAAAATATCATTTCTTCTTAAAACCTAGGATAATATATTGAAGCCTAAAGTCTGACTTGGCTGGTTTTCAAATACGAATCACACTATAGCCTTCGCAAGTTACAAAACTGTAATTTCTTATTTTATTCTGCCGATAATTTGGCTTGCTGGTAGAAACTAGCCATCGAGCATAGGGCTCTTGCATAACTATGTTAGTAGGTACTCAATAATAATTCGTTTATGAAAACTAGCTAAGTCAAATTTTGAGCTTCAATATATTATCCTAAGTTTTAAGAAGAAATTATATTTTAACTTTTTATAAAATATTATATGTTATTATTAATAAATTTTAGGACTGACCATTGAACTTGGTACCCATTTAGACCTCACTTCTTTTGTCTTGTCTTGTCTGTTGTCTGTCTTGTTCAAGTGAACAACCTATGCATAGGCATATGCCTAGGTTATTCACTTCAACGACAACTGATATATATCATAATATTGAACTTGAATCTTATTACATTTTTATATTTTTGATGGGATAAGATAACTCTGAGTCCATTGAAATTAAGAAGGTCTCCAGTTACCGGCAACATCAGAGTAATTTCCCTTGCCACACATTTCTGAAGGTACGAAACTTGTTACTTATTAAGGCCCGTTCACTTATTGTAACTTAAAAACTTATCAAGTAGGCTTAAGATCGTTGGTGTAGTTTCTTCTTTGGTAAATTTTTTATATTTTATAAATTATTTACATAGGTCTTCCGGCCTTTCTCTTAAATTAAAATCACGAAAATATCGCCATGAAAAATTTGCATTTTAAATGATAATCACGAAAAATGTTGTCAATGTCAATTACAAGTAAAATGACTTATTTGTTGTATTTTATCCATCAATAGAAAATTTACGAAGGAAATTATATCCGTAGTTTCCTTAAAACTAAATATATGTGAACAGTGTCCTGGTTTCATGGTTCGTAATCTGGCACGATGCCAAGAAAACGCATAATGTTACACGTACAATATCTGGTTTTAGAAACGATTGGTGTCCCAGACTTTGAAACAACTACACTAGACAAAGCTACACAACTGGGCATTTCTTTTTGAATAAATATACATTTTCCTTTTCTCATAATATTGCAACTCCAGATCAATTTCACCTCAATAAAAACTTAGCACGAAAACCAAACCATATATGTTTTATTAGAGAATTTAGAACCGAATCATAATCTCTCTGAAGGTACTGAAGTATACTTAATTTCGATTATTACTTTTTCAGAATCTGAGTGATGCTTCATAATTTTGGTTGTGCTATAACACTCGCAATTGTTTTCATGTTCACTTTCCAAATTAAAATGTATTGTGCTGGTTTACCTTTCTCATTTAACTGAACCGTAAAATTAAACGCATAGTAACAATCCAATTTATTTTGCAACACAGTATGGAACTGTAAATTTAAAAATTATACATATTTTTAGTGTAATAATTCTCAATACAAAATACAAATCAACGCTTTATAACAAAAAACAAAAAAAATATATAAAAAATACTTTTATTATTCATTTAAAACAAAAACTGTAAGAAATACAAAATTTTATTAATAACGCAACACAAAATGCTTGTAGAGAAGGAAGAAAATACTGTACAAAGCTAAACGATTGCTCTAAAAACATTCAAATTACATGTGAAACTTACCGTGTCATTCCGGCGCACAAAGATATGTAATACACTGAGCTATCCAGGCTTATGCCAAGCAGTATTGAATCTTATTCCCCTCTGCCACATGTGTCAAAATCGCCTGGACACTTTTTCGAACACTCGACAAGGAGTCACTTGCAAATATTTGTTAATTGCAATTTATGTTCGAAATAAATGTTTTTGATGAAATTGCAGAAATGCGGAATGATCGAGGGCGGATGTGGAAGCGGGCGCGGCCGCCACCGTACCGCCGCGAACTACCCTTTGCTAGCGGTATAGTGATGGCCGCTACATTCATGCGGTATAAAATGGTAAATTATCGATATTTTGTACTTCAACGTTGTTATGGTCGTCTTAAATGTAAATAAGAACCCAATGAGTGATTAAGAAACTAACGATACCTGTTTCAGGCTTCTCCTTTGGAGAACACGTAAGCAAGGGAATGTTATACAAATATTTTAAAAGTCCTTAATGATATCTATACAGTAATATATAGTTAACGTTTTATATGAAGATTTTGCATTAAAATTTTTATTTAAAGTGTAATAAAACCAAATAGCAACTAAGCAGAATGACGAGTAATCGATAGAACTGTATTACTCTATATGAGCATATATACACATAAAGCAGTTTTACTAACATACCGCATTGCTAAAGTGAAGCAGTGCTAGCATGTCCCATCCCTACATATATTTTACACATGCGCAATGCTCTCAGACAGACAGTCTTTGTGGTAAATAAATAATGCATTCCTATCAACTATGCCAGTGTACGAATACACCTTTACCCAAAACTTGTTAGGATCTAGTTCCTAACTTTGTATACTGACTATTGCTATAAACATAAATAAATAACTTTATGAATACCCAGAATTAAATGTTCATGTTGCCGTTCTGCATACTTTGGATAAGAAAATAATTGAAAAATAATTATATTTAGGTATAATTTGATTATGTTTAGAATATATAAACGTGATATCATTCCAGACAAATTTTAATAAAAGGTGTTTTAGTGAGTGCCCACGTGCCACGTGCCTGTGACTGTATGTATACGTTTTACTTTAGCTTTACTTCGACTAGCAGACGCTTAGCAATATATTCATAAAACTAAGACTAGTTTTATGAATATATTGCTTTACTTTATTTAAACTCAAGTAAGCAACAAGCAATTTTTAACCAACTTCTAAAAAGGAAGAGGTTCCATGTTCCACTGTATGTATTTTTAGGGTTCCGTACCTCACAAGAAAAATTGAGGATCACTTTGTTGACCGTCTGTCTCTCAAGACCCTTTTTCTCAGCAGCGCGTGGAAGAATCAAACTAAAATTCACATCAAATACTCAAGTCTACTGTCTCTTGAAGCTGTGGAAAAATCAAACTTCTAAACCAACGTAATCAAAAGATACAGCTGTCTATGCTGCAAATTTTCGATACTTGCAAGGGAATTATAACCTTCAGGGTACTTCCCGTTGACTCACAATCTTGAAATTTGGTACGAAGCAACGTCTTTTAGCACAGATAAAGGAAAAATTGTGAAAAGCATAAATTTTTAGTATCATCATACAATATACATACAGGTTTATAGGGAACCCTCGGTACGCGAGTCCGACTGGCACTTGACCGATTTTTTTGTGTATATTCACCTATTACTCCGTCAATTGTGGACCGGTTTTGTATTGTGGTTACTCCCGAGGTGGTCCCATCACCACAATATCAGGACCTGATGATGAGGCCCAAAGTAAATCGAGGGATGCCCTATGATTTTAATTTATTTTCTACATTAAAACCTTGAAATAAACATAGTATATTTTGTGTGTATTTTTACACTTATTTAATTTATTTTTTCATTTTATTTACATGCTGCGGTGCAGTGCAATACGTTAATAGTTTAAACTGTGTGTTATCCTTAACTTTAAATATTCTATGATAATCAAAAAAATTATTTATCGCATATAATTCAATTGGTATTTAACTTTCACATTTTTTTGTAAAACCTTTTGTAGCGTACAACTATACAGTACAATTTAGCGTTAGGAATTGTTTGCAAAATGGTGAACCCTGAGGAGTTCTCAAGTTTCGGACACTACTCTGAAAAGTGTACTACGTACATTTGAATCTTTTTAACTTGAATAGGTATTTTTTGTGTTATTTTTAAATAATAATCTATGTGAGAATATGTTCTAGAAGTCAAATAGTCAGAACCTGTAACGTTACTGCTTTCTAAAGATGGTAATAATTCATAATGAAATTTTATTATGAAATCTGCTTTATTAACTTGTTGGGTTAAAGACAATATTATAAAAAAAATATGGTGTTAATAACGTGCTTATTACCCTATTCAGTATTGTGGTTTCTTGACTTTTCTTTATACGTTGATTTATACTGGTAAATATGTGGGTATCCTCTTATTAAGTACAGAGCGTTTAATAAGATTTTAAACCATATTGCGGGCCTAGTGTTCTGACTACTTGAGTCTGAAAATCAACGTTTACCCTTCTATGATATTATCGCGAATAAGCCGTTGTTATCGCTACATAGTACATATTTTGCGCACAAAATATGATACATGTCAGGTTTTATCGCGGGATAAGACCCTTGTAATGTAGTTTCTCAGAATAGCGCCTATATGTAAAGGTTTTTCTTCTTACCAAAAAATACATTCCACGTAATGTAAACAAGTTTCTTGTGACATTTCCACATATGAAAATTAAGATTTATATATATAAGAAAATAGAATTATAACATATTCTATCTATTCGTCAGAGTTAAATAAAAATAATTTGATTCTTGATTGAGAAACAATTGAATGAATTATATAAACGATAACACATCGACAGGACATCAATAATAATTTTGTTGTTTCTGGCGTAATCAACACTATAGTCAAATTCTTAATCAAAACTTTATAACAACAACATTGTTTATAATAAAACAAAATAAATTATAAAATAAAAAAATAATTACCAAAATCAATATTCCTTATAGTATGCTTGTAGTGACGGCTTAAGTATATGGAGTATCACCACCATATTTTTTACTACTGGAGCACGTAAACTGTCGGTCCTGCGCCTGATCTCTCCCTGATCTTGTCGGATTGGATTATGAGAGTGAGGGAACAGAGAGTGCACCTGTGTTTGCGCACACACTTGTGAACTATAATATCTCCTGCTTAATTGGCTGGTCTCCGTTGAGGGTGGCCGCCGTGGCCGTAAACGGCTAGGAGAACATCAATTACTTACTTATTCCGTGTCCCGTGGGTGAGAGCTGACTAAACTAACCGGGATAATATCACTGTAAGGAGAAGTCTTTGTTCGGCAGTCAACTATTTAGGACTGATGTGATGTCATTCCTTATTTGTATTTTATTGGATTACTTCATTCGGTGCGTTGCAAACGTTTTGTTATTGTTTATTTTCTTTTAGATAAAATTGTGTTAATATTGTTACAACTAAATTTGCAGAAAACTTTTTCAAGTTGAGAAGAAAAGTAAAACTAACATAACCAAGTTGAAGCGGCAAGAAAAATCAAGATGGATCATCCTCTTTATCGTTTTGTTTGATATGAACGGCAGTTGGCGTCGAGGTTATCTGACAATGTCAACAACATTTCATTATTTTTTGTTAAAATAAGTTACTGAAAAATATAACAGTGTGATTTAACTTGTGGGGGTTTTTTGAGCTACGTTCATAACCTTGCGTTCATATTTCAAAAGTAATTTATAAATTTCATTCATGAAGGAGTATGAACTCAAAATTACTAAAAATTCTTAAAGTTTGAGTTCAGGAAGTATATTAGCTCTAAAACTTACAAGAAGTTTTGTACAATTATAGTACTAAGTTTTTTTACAGTACAGTTAAAGTTTAAACTGTAACAATCCGTGAATATGGTCACCTATTTATAAAACAATATCAAAAAAATATATCATAAAATTAGGAGCCGTGGCGATTAATAAAAAAATCTTATAATACACAAGTACGCAATGCCAAGAACTGGCATATTCATTAGTAGGTACATGCGCACATTAAATTTGCACATACCTCTTGCCGTTTATCCATTGTTGCGTAACAGCTAATAATAGGTCTAAATTTGATACCAAAAATGTTTTATATAACAAGCCTTAAAGCTTACCATGTTATATAAAATTTAACACAATGTTCAAATCATTTTTGATGCTTATCGTGGAAATTGTAGTCATCTGAGAAAAATATACTAAGGTGAGTATGATTATAATAAACTTCATTTATGCAGTCTCATTTTGAAAATGTTTACGTTACTTGTATAAACTTTCATGGTTTGAACAGGAAGGTCAAGGTTGAAAGTTCTCTCAAATTTCATTAAATATAATTTAAACAAACCCAGACAACTGTCTGCCTTCCTAAAGTGGCTTTGCAGCAAAATAAACTTATTGATTGTCTGTCTTTGGCATGATATCAAGTTTATAATCCCGTATGAAAGTGAACCGTACTGCTAGAAAGCAGAGGTTCAATTTCCTTTGCAAATTTCAATGGCTATTGAGATGTCTCTTTTAAAAATGGTAAACACTGACTAAAAGAAAAAAAGGACCATTATAAGAGGTGCTTATATTTTATGGAGTTCTAAACGTCTAAATAAAATTTGTAGATGGTATTTGAGCATTGACTAAACTCGTTTTCGCGTCGTGTGATAATTGTATCACATGAGTGTTTTAGTACCTGATTATGTACAGTTGCATACAAAACTTTATATATTTTTGAAATCCATGCTATTCTTGAAAGTATACTAAAAGCAGATCTTCAGAATATGATGTACTACTTTTTGATAATTTCCAATTCTTGAAATCTTGGTATGCCTTTTAATCATGTGCCTTGTAATAATGGCTAGAAATGTTCTTTGTTGCATTAGAAATATCTAGTGGTGTGTTATCAAATCATGTATCACTAATTTTTGTAAACAACAAAGTAATACATTTTTGCAATACTTCTTCTTCTTCTCCGGGTGCCTATTCAATCCTGAAGGTTGGCCGTCAGCTTAACAATTTCTTAACGAAGGTGATACCGGTCTACTCCCGGATATTAAGTAGCCACGATTTTTTCTTTCGTCCAGCGCGTCTCTTCCCTTCCACTTTGCCCATCATTATCAGTTGACGCAGCATATATCTTTCGTGCCTGAGCACATGGCAATATTAATATCGAACAAAAATAACGGGATGCGAAGTGAATTCGAATAAAAGTTATTTTTTCAAAATACGGTGCTTGGTAGTGAAAGGCGCGTGCCTGACAATGTTCTTATTCGAAAAAGTAAATGCATTATGAAATTTAGTACAACATTAAAACACTCGTTTGGATGATATTGCTATGAGACAGGTGTTTTAGTATTGGTAATAAGCTAGTTGTTTTAGAAACTTTTATAGAGGATATATAGCATGCGTAGATAAATAAAAAATAACCTACACCCAAAGGCAAAACTTCTAAGTTGGGACAGTCGATAAGGTAAAGGATAACTGCATTTTTTATAGGTATGACCCTGCCAAGATGACTCTTCTCTGCATGAGATAAAGCATAAGCAGATTCCAAGAGTGGTGGTCACCATACTCATAGCGAATGCAGACAATGCAGCATGGTGACCCACACCATGGCAGCTTAGTGATGTTTCTGCATCATTCGGCTTCCGGTCTCTAAATCACCAACGAAAGACGGCAGCTCGAACGCTGTAATTTTACGCTTATCTTCTGTGGGAGATTCGTTTGTGCTGAAATCAGCATTGCTCTACTACCTGTAAAATATACATTAAATAGGGGACTCAATTGCTTTAAGAAAAATAAATGAAATGTTACTTTTAAGATTCTGAAGAAATGCACCTGGGCTAATGAAGATGTAGTTACTTGAATGTGGATATTACAAAAAAAAATTAAAGACACATGAAAATTTATAAATCTTTTTTTTTCGCCAACTTATTCAACTATTAGCCTTCACTTAATTATCTTATTTTGTATTATCGTGTGTATATCCATATATTGATTATAATATAAAATTAAATTCAAATCTATCTTTAATCTCAGTAATCCATCACTGGCTTACCAATACTTTTAAAACTGATTACAGCAACTAGCAGCAGAATATGCTAGGCGGGGCTTACAGTCCCTTGAGAACAAATGTAAGTGTAGTTAAAGACTTCTACTTAACTGCGACACTATGATTAAAGTGGCTTTGTTCACAGTTGAGACTAATTTATGAACTACTTTAAAAATTAATAGACCGATTACTGCTAAATAAAGTCGAGCAAGCTTTAGTTCGTAATAATGAACAGTTATTGATTATAAATCCAAAAAATATACAGCAGTTTAGTGATTTTATGTGATATTGTGAGTTTCAAACATCCATACATACTCACAAACTTTCTAATCTTTAATATCAATTGGATAGTAGGATGTTTCAAAGACATTTGGAATTTGGAAACTGTCTGACGCTCAGACTATGTTCACAGGCGGACTGGTCAGTTGGTGTAACCTCGGTAAGTTAATATTATGTATTCATTTTAATTCCTATCATTATCGCATTAATTTTCCGATTACATAATTTTTTTATATATTTTAACCACCTTTAAACGGAAGCTTGTTTATTTTAGCGTCTATTGGGTTTCATAGACGGTTTTAAATAAAATATAAGAACTCATACTCAGTGGCACGACGATAAAACCACTGTACAAATGGCAGTACTTTAGTGAATACATTATTAAAACAGCGTTGTGCGGCGAGAATAAGTTTTAATAATCACGTAGTACTCGTAACTATGTATAACATGCGTCGTATAAACTGATGTGAATTACTATGATTTCTTATTAGCCACTATCTTTGCCCACGGCTCTGCCGCGTGTAATTGGTTATCGCGGTATAGAGTAGCCTATCTCCTCTTTCAAGAATTAAAGTTTATTTATTCTAAATTTCTTTCAAATAAGTGCAGCGGTATGACCGTGTAACAATTTATAATATTAGTATGGACACTAATAATATTAAACTAAAGAGTTTGTTAGTTTGGTTGAACACAATAAGATCAAGAACTCCTAGCCAAATCAGAAAAAAAAACAGAGTTATTTAGTTCATTTATCGAGAAAGACTATGGGTAAAGTACTAAAATACCATCTATAATCCCGCGTGCTTTGTGTGCGCTACGTAAATAGTTAAAGTGTTCCAAATGGTGTATGTTGGAATGTTCCTCTTGGAAAAATTTGAAAACATACTTGGTATATATCTACAGATTAAGATTGGCTTACTGTAACCTTGTTTATGTCTAATATTATAAAGCTGCAGAGTTAGTTTTGGTTGAACACACTTATCTCAGAAATTACTGGTTCGAAATGAAAAATTCGTAAAGTGTGATTTGAAAATTGATTGACGAACTCTATATGCTGTAATGTTATTCTGCATATAGAATTCTTCAATAAAATTTTGAACAAGAACAAATTATGCGACGGTCAATACAAGATCATAGTAGGCATATAATAAATATTACTTATAGGACACATCCTATATTTATATTATATGTCCATAGTATTGTGTTTTGTACGTAAACATCAACATGACTTTAAAGATTTTAATAAAAAGTGTATCAAAACAGGGAATAAATAAAAAAGTGTCAAAAACAAGTGACGAAAACTTGGAAAAAACACCAGGATGGTATTGACTTCGACGTACCTTTTCGTTACTGACTTCAATAAGATGATTTATGACATTATTTAACTTAAAAATATAACAGTATCGTTAGAAATACTCATTGAGAGGTAAATAAACAATATCCTTTATGATTCATCATGTTTGCACACATTTCTTGAGAAAGTTATAAACGTAAATTGAGATGTCTATCCCCCATTACTTGCGAAAGTAAACCGGAAGTTTTACATACCAAACCGATGTTATGGATAGGAAAAGAAACCCGAACTTAATTCTCCTAACTCCCTTTAAACCCTTACCGAAGGAAGCGATCCCTACGGAGAGGGTTTAATCCGCAACAACTATTTAATAAATGTCAGTATTATCTTAGTCATTCCTCTTTGACCGCTTCAAATATGTATGTAATACTCTAGCGATAATGACTGCGAAAGACAGTCTTGGAGTCCAAATTTAATCATAATTTATGAGTTTTACTCATCTGAAGAGTTTTATATACTAGACAATGTGAGAAATTTTCGACAACGACGTGAAGATTTGTTAATAAAAACTAGCGAATCTTGTTTTGCAGCTTTGCATTTGCATTGTGCATCGTTGGGAGAAGGCTGTAGAATTTAAAGACACTATGTAGAAAAGTGAAAAAAATGTCTTGTATCGTCGCGGTCATTAAATCGGAAAGTTTGCAGACCACCCACGTATAAATTCCAAATTTAAGACAAACATGAGGTCTAAATTCGAACACATTTGTTTTTACCTTTCCGCAATACTTCTCCTTAAAAACTTTGACTGTGCCAAATTTCTACTTCTCCGTTCGTAAAACATATGTGTAGATGATATTAATTGTCATTGTAAGAGTGTGTCCTTTCATTAAATCACGTTTTCCTTCTTTTTATAAAAGAAATATACTTTCAGGAAAATATTTTTTATATTTATTATTATATAAAATCATTTTAAACTTTGTGTAGTAATATACATTCATTTCAAGATTTTTGTAATGTACTAATTATTTTAGCTATAAGTAGAACTAGGAGCTCAAAAATCGAACGTAAAAAACAGTAATATTACGTATTCTGAACGGAAAAAGTTTTGGGAACTTGCTAAATTTTTATTCCTTCAACATTTCCAATCATATTATATTAAAAATATTTCTACCTCTGACCCTCTCGCATTGATCCGATCGCGCGATAAGAATGGCAAGTATGAAGTTACTTCTAGTAAGGATGATTACAGGCCTTTAATAGTACCTTATTGTTATGATTATACGCTTTACAAAGGAGGGTAATTTTGTCACAAGAGAATTTAATATGGACTCTTATAAAAGCGTTTTAAATACCTTAGTTATAAATTTCTTTCGAACAGGTTTAGCCGATTCTCCCTCACTACCGCCCCTGCCATAATGCTAAGTGATTACCATTAAATATTTAAAAATTTCAAAGTTTTAAAAGTATGTTAACATTAAGACCTATCGCTTGATTTTAATCTCAGCATATTTATTATTAAATTAAGTTAATGTTCATTATCTTAACTATGAGTTTAGTAAATGAACCAGTTTTGAAACTCATTTCTGTAATATTTAATGAAATTAAAGTCAACTTCACTATATGAAACATATAATTTTTACAACTATAATCAGGTTGAAAATAATGCTGTCCCGAAAAGTACAGGTAATGAAATGGAAATGACTTTCGATGTCGTAAGTTTTATACGGCTACAATAAAATTGTACTATTAAAAGCTATTAAGCACATATTTTACATGCGATTTAAGTTTTCTTATCTAAGTATTCGGCGTGAAAATGACTGCACTCTGCCTGTTGGAAAGCATGATCAGAACAGATCCATCCTCATTGCGAATATGTACAATACAGCATGATGACCCACATTATGGCGGCCTAGTGAGGTGCTTTTTCACGTCCCGCTTAAAGAACCCGGGATCATAGTGGGTGCTGAATACATAGATACTTAGAAGCATGCTTTACGCAGTGTAATTGGAAGAAACTTAAAATAAGACGAAAATGTTGGTCTTTGTAATTTTGATATTTTCTATGCAACTGAGGTGCTTGGCTAGTTACACTAAAAACCCATGATTTGTTCTTGATTATTAGACTCGCTCAATAGATCTGATTAGTAAGTTTTAAAGATTTACTCTCTTTCGTTAGCGTTTCCATTTCAATATATTTGAATAATGAAAACCTTCTAAAAATGAAAAAAGTTCCATAAAAACAAAAAAACCTCCATAAATATACTGCGTTTGTCATTGCGCTTAATAATTCAGACTGCACTCCGGAATTTTCCTGTGGGAATGTGACGTGTATGTAACTAGTCGCCAATCAATAGTTAATGTGCACAAGTCGTGTTGGAAAGGCCTGCATTAGAAATCATTAAAATAGTTTCTTAGGAAAAGGAAACGGAATAAGGGATATTGAATATATTAGTAAGTTAAACATGACTATAACAAATTAGCTTTTTTTGTTTAAGCTCTTAACATAATCAGTTTTTTTTTTAAACTTCATAATAATTTAACTGCATTGATTATCAATATTGTTTAACAAAATCATCTGACTTAAAACTTCGCAACTCTAGTTTTCTGGAAAACACAATTAATCATACAAAAAAATGGAAAGGCAACAGTGTCTTACTAGAAAAAATAAAAAATATCTTATTAGTTTTAATAAAATCATACTCTACCTCATTTGAAGGAAAGAGTGTTAATAGTGACCATTCTATCCAGCAATTTCTTTATATCTGCAGTCATAAAGTCAGTAACCTTACATTATACTGTCGCCGCGTGGTTGAGAAGCGACAACTTTCCTTTCCTTCCACTTATCCGGCGACAGATAGTCTTTCGTAATCATTAAGAACAACTTAATCTAAAAATTTTCCCTCAATTGCTCATTGGCTGTGGTTTGCAGACCAGCTGCACTCGGTGATTAGAAACAATAACCGAGGGTAAGCAACTACGGCGCGGTCAGTACCTGGATGGGCGACCGCTGGGCGCATATTACTATGAGCGTCTCCGTGATTCGGAGTCATGTTAAGCAGTCGGTTCCGGTTGTTATCATACGATAACAGCCGTGAAGCTTAGTTGTAGGTCTTCGGGCGGCTTAAAAATATCCAGCGGCAAGATGACGTAGCCACAACGTTGTCACGCCAGTCCTGAACCCGCACTTGGCCCTCGTGGGAACGTATGGCCTTAACCCTTTCCTGAGAGGAGACCTAAGCCCAGCAGTGGGACATTATGGGTTATTGATGATGATGATGAGGGCCTTGAGATTTAGAGAAAGCATCAAGTCTTTAGAGATTGACGATAGGTGAGTCAAGAGTGGTGGAAATTATGTCGAATCACAACCGCCCGACACTAAATTGTATTTAGTTGTCATGACGAATCTTCAAGTTGCCAAATACAAATTCTAAATGTAAAGCTTAAATTGTAAAGCATATGAAAAATACGGCGTAGACCTTTACTTATCTAGATCTACAACCTTGAGGGCTAGTATAATTAATAAAGCCAGACTATTGCATACCGATGTATTTTAAAAAGTGAGAGTCTACTTATGAAGGTCTATTAGCGAATAGACAACTGATTTGTTATGTAATGTCTTTACAATACCCGGTTGGATCTAAGTTACGAAAATCGCGTGACCACTGTCTCCTTTGTCTGACACAAGAACAAGGACTTAATACATGATAGCATATTTTGGGTAAAATGGACTAATGGTAATTAAATTATTATTTATTTGTAGAACCTACCTTTAAGACTTAGTGAATTATAAATCAGTCACTAAAATAAGCTGCTAAAATTATTACTAACCTTCTGTTTGGCATGATGAAATGGTCAATTAAACTAATTAATTACTACCTAATTAATAATGTGTTAGGTAAATTTTAATAAATATTCTAAACAATTACTTTTATAGCCTTATTTAAACATTAAGTCCAAGCCACTTGTGTCCTTGAATTCACCTTTACACATGTGACTTTTTTATTAATCCTTTAAAATTTTTGGGCCAAATTTCAATATTATGTTACTAAGAAAGGTCAAAAATAGAATCAAGAAAACAAATAATTTACCACACATTTTACACAAGTTCGGTCCATAAACTAGGCAGAACATGAAATAAAGTAGCCAAACTACTGATAAACATACTTATGTATTTCTAAACACGTACAATATATTACACCCATACACAAATCAAATGATCGTGCTTAACACACATAGTGTTGGGTGACAATTGAACAGAATTAAGATACATAATCCACAAATTTACGGAAAGGTAAGTATATAATAGAACAATAAATACATAATAGTATTTAAGTATACCACGAAACAGCGGCTCTAAGCGAACTTGCTGGCAATAAACTTGGGTACTTCAGATATGGCTCCTATAATAGCATCGGTTATATTGAAATAGGTAGTAAGTTTCTAACTAACGCCTGAATTACATCCCACAAAGGTTTCGTGTCGATTAATCACAGTCGAGTGGTGCGCTCGCTTCACATGTTCGATTCTCGCTCTAATACTCACGTCTATTATTAGTCCGATCTATGTTACTGCTGTGATGCTGTTACGGTTATAACAATGTATAATAGTTTTTACTTATTTATCTAGCAGTGATCATCATCAATGGTGTACAGTGACCTCGTTGGTCTAATGACTAACATAAGCGACTGCGGGTCAAGAGGTCTCGGGTTCGATTCTCGGGTCGGACTGCTGTAGGGTTTTTCTTACGAGACATTCTTAACGGCCGCCCGGATTATGGAAGATGATGCCTGTGCCTCGGAGAGCACGTTATGCCGTCGGTACCGGTTGTCATGAATACCTATGGCAATCGTTATTAGCAATTCAGTGCCCTCAAATATACTGACAACTAGTTCACCTTCGAACTCAGTTCACACTCAGGGTTGCGGAGGTCTAACGCCAGTCGCTCCATGGAAAAACTGATTTTCAGGTAAAACTGGTTGAATTAGTAGCTGACCCCAATTAATCTCGGGAATAATAACGACAAGGAAGATGATGATCTATTAACAAGTGATCAGCGATAATGACTGAAAACTACGAACTGATTAGTAGAGTAAATTATCAAAACGTACACGTCATATACACGTGTATATGACGCGTACGTTTACGTTTACGTTACGTCCCATATTTATAAAATTAAAGGGATGTTAATCTTACAATCAACATCACTAATGTTTGTCAGTCTGGTCTGGACATAAGCCTCTTCTTGGCAAGAAGGATTTGGGCTGCTTAACCAGACTATCCTGATAGGTGGTACTAGGGTGGTGCAAGGTGTTTTACGTTTTGGTCCGGACGTATTAATAGCAGTTCCCGGATCCATCCTGCCTCAGATGCAGGTTGGCACAACGTGTGGTGTTAGTCGGTTCGATTCCGATACACCGCCCGCCGCCTCTGTGGGGTGAAGGCCCGTGGGGGTTTCCACACGTGAAAAAATGGTTTTTCATTTTTCCTTCCCTTTGCAGTGATAATACCCTGCGTAATTAGCTCCCTTAGTCGCCTCTCAGTACACCCACGGAATGAAAAGGCTGGTGATACTATGTATTCTTAATCCGTCACCACATACGCGACAGTTTTAGTTGCAAGATAACTGATCAGCTACATGTCGACACGATCATCTTGAGTCTTTTTACAAATAGAATATATCCGATTTGAGAGATAAAATATTCCAATTTCTCATCACTAAAATAAGATTAACATTTCCTCAATTTCATATATATAACAACGTATGAACGTAGTTTCACGATTATTTACACTACTAGCAGGTCATATTTTTAAACATAGCATAACTATAAGATTTTTTAACAAGTCTATATAAACTATTAAAGATACATTCGTTACATCTCTTCAGTAACTCATATCGGATTTTTCTGTAAGTTTTCTTAGGGTACGTCAATTTACTCCCTTATCAATAGTTTAGTTTTACTTTCAAAAACCCCTAAAATATGTTTATGTATAAAAAATTATAAATCAGTTTCTCTACCTGACACTCTGGTATAATCACAGTAACATGGTTAACATAAATTATGTAATTTAAAAAAAACGGTTCCAGTCTTTACCGTGAATTTTTAATATCGTGTGTCTAATACCACGCTTCAAAGGCCGGCAACGCACTTGTGACGCCTCTGATATTGCGGGCGTCCATAGGCGGCGGCAATCGTTTACCATCAGGCGATAGGTCTGCCAGTTTTACCCATATTCCATAAAAAAAAGCCCGATATCATTCTAAGTTATAGAAACGCAGTTTTAATTACAATCCCTTCGAAAATAACTGGCATCAGTTCAAAAATTAACTCAGATGTCCAAAAGTTGTAACTGGTTTGACTGATGTATCTAATTCTTATCCAGTATCCATACCCTATTTACGAAATAAATCTATAATACGTGTAATTGTGCTCTTAAGTGATCAAATATTAAGGTTCTTCCCCGTAACAGAAAGAATCCAAATAATTGACGTTCCTGAAGCAGTCGAGTTTATTCGCAATGGCAGAACACCCGCGTTTGTCCGTTTGATTTTCGCATAAGACGAATCAATAATCGCGCTTCCCGACAGCCGTACCCTATTTCGAAGCCTACGTGGGAGCGTGAGTAGGAATCTTAATTTCACTGCAACGCGTAGGTGTATTTCATTACGTTTCAGTATCATTATATAACTGATGTAAGATTTTTCGTTAGAACAACTAACTGGTTTGTTATAAAGTCACGCTCATTAAATATTGATTTAGTTATTCCTGAAATAAGAAAAAAACAGTTTAACGTATTACTTCGAATGTCATCGGGTCAATAATCACTTTATAATTTTCACACAGGTCACATCATAGTCAGTAACTATAAGCCATTATTTATTAATGTTTACTGATATTATTTTAAAGTAGCAATACTTGACGCCATTGGTTACTGCTTACTAACTTGAATACAGCGGCATCTATTCGAATAAAGTGAAATCAATGGCTTTCTCAAAGCAAAGTCTTCCTCTAATAGATGTGACGCTTAGATGTGGTTCAGAGGTAAATTTATAGATGGCGCTAATAGTACCTTATGTATTTACCAAATATATATTTGTATATTTACCGACGAAAAAAAACGGAGGATGTTCTCAGGTCGACGTGTATATTTTTTTTATTTATAGCCAGCATTACTTTTTTTTTACAGAATAGAGCTATTTTAATAATTCCTTTTGTGTTCGAAAGGGTATGTTCCCGAAGCGGTCCTTTTGCTATATCAGGATCTGATGATGGGATCAATCTTGTAACGCTTTCTCGAATTATAATTCGTGAGAGACAACTTACTAAACTATTTCGTATATTAAATAGTTTAAGTTACTACTTACCTACGATTGTTTGCACTAAAAATGGGAAAATAAAACTTACAAAAAAATTTTACCGAGTTCAAAAAAATATCAAAAGATTCAATTAATAAATAATTAGGTATATATAAGAATTGTCATATAGTAATCCAAGTAGAGCCGTTTTATTTTTCGCTTTTTAGTGTTTCTAGGCAGGGAGTCTGATTTTTATTTATCTATCAACAATGACACACTGTAGTATCTGTTAAACGTAGTAATGAAATAACTGTAAGCAGGCAGGCAAGACAGAACTGGGCTCTGGTTTAAAGTAAATCTGGTCAACTACTTATATACGTCTTTAGTACTGAAAATCACTTGGCTAGTGGGGTAAGCCTTAGTACAGTATATTCAATAAACTATTTTTTGTTCAAAAGTACACAATAACATTAAAATCAAGATTAACATATGAATGCATTATTATCATTGAGATTGCGTCGGTATGAGTAATTGATAAATAATTAATTTTTAAAAGTTTTTAATTGCATAATATTATGTAAAAAGGAATAAGATAAGTGGTTTTTTAAATTAAGTGGATATATTACATGAAGTACAGTGGCGAGTTTAGTGAAGCAGGTATTTCCTAACAGCTAATCAAAATAAATATATAATCTTTATTGCTCACTAAGTGCACATATGATTTTGTAATATGAGTAGTTTGTCTCAACTCAGTAGCATTTTCCAGGCATTATCATTTGAGAGAATATTTTATATCTAAGTACCTACAAAAATTGTTACACAATTGTTATAAGGTATATTGTGAAATGTAAGAATGAAATAAAAGAAATAAATTAATAACTACAAGTAAATACATAAATAAATTTTCTTAGTCTAGAGGCCAAGATATACTATGTAATATTTGCTTTGCCAATAAAACATTTATGATTTAAAATGAAAAAAGTAATTCAACAATTTTCAGATCGCGGTAAAATGAAAGCTGATACAGAGACATACCTTGCCAGATCAATAATTCAAATTAAAATTGAGATTTTCAGTAATGCCACAACGCAATAAAAATAGGTATGTCAATACATAACATATATAACATTATTGTTATATAACACTAAAAGTATTAAACACTATATAAAAATATGGAAGAAATATTAATCACATTGTGCTAGTAAAAGAAGAAGAGCTTTATCTTAAAGCTATCCTATCTGCTTCAAAATAAAGAAACGTTGGCTAGTGAACATCCAGATCTTAAGCGAGAAAGTTTCAGAGGTTGTACAGTAAGAAAGAATCATCGAAATTGTTATTAAGTATTAAGCATAAGAAATTTGACTTAGTGGAGAGTAAAGACTATATATGGTCCATAATTAACGCCCATAAACTGTTAATCATAGCGTTGATCTCCGTGATCATACTTTCGGAGGATTTATAATATTATGAGCCAACTTAGACTATTGAGAAGTCCCTTATCATCTGCCATAAAGGATAAAGAGTATAATTTATCAAGATTGTCTAATTAAGTTTGTGTATGAAGTTTGTGAATTATCTGTATAAAAGTGACACGCGCTTTAATGCTGATGGTATACAAAATTCAAGACCTTGCGATCTTTTTAATGTTTTTACGGTTTCGTACTTCTAAAGGAAAAAATGGTACCCTTTTAGGATCACTTTGTTGTCCGTTTGTCTGCCTGTCAAGATTCTTTTTCTCAGAAACTCGTGGAGGTAAAAATTCATATCAGGTCTACTATTTCTTGGAGCTGTGAAAAAATTAAACTTCTCAGCCAACGCAAACAGAAGATACAGCCGTTTATGCTGCAAATTTTCGACACTCGCAAGGGAATCAAAACCTACAGGGTACTTTCCAAGAACTTCGAAGCAACGTCTTATAGCACAGATAAATGAAAAAATGCGAAAAGCATAAATTTTTAGTAACATCATATAATATTATTTCAATTTCGTTTTTAATAACCTTTCTCCAGTTTCAAACACCAATAACTTATGGAAAATGGTTTTAATCTACCTGAAAAAGAGATTGATTTGTGAGAGAGATTAGTTTTGGTTTTTTTATCATTAATTTTATCATGACCAACTAATACTTGACATTGGCAGAAAAAGCTGATCAGGCTGGTTGCCATATCATCAAAAGAAGAGATTTGTTTTTTTTGACCATTAATGTTGTCAAAAAGCGAACCTGCATGTCAGTGAAAGTATTGAATCAAATCTATAAAAAAAATTAAAATACATACACACACACACACACACACACACACACACACACACACACACATACACTATCTCCAGTTTTAGCCAGATAAGTTACTGAAACGGCCGTGAACCACGGGGTAACGACACGGGGCTTTTAGGAGCTTAGGATATAAGAGACTACTAAATTACACGTTATACTCACATTATTTATTAATAGATTTGGTACAGAATAAATTGCTTAATTTCCTTTGTTGCAATAGGAGAACTAAAGACAATTAAGTGAGGACTATTACTTCGATAAAAAGTATCGGAAAAATTATTGAGTTCCGGTATTATGTGAGGCCATGGTATTATCCCGACCGACCCCTTGATGACTCACATGGCAAAACACCTTTTGATGTCTCTCGAAGTTTGTGCATTTAAAATACTGTTTGTTACAAATTTTGTGATTACAATTGAGATGCTTTTATTTCAAAGAGTGAAAGGGTAAGAACAGTCTTTTTTATTACAGCAATATTAATTATCCACGTGGCTGCTAGTAGAGACTATATATTTAATTTAGGTAAGTGAATAAAATGAAACTTATTATCCCACTAGCACGTGTATTGAGATACAACAACAGATGAAAAAATAACGAGAGATTCGGTAAAACACCTAAAATATTCAATAAATTAATTGACAATAAATTTTTAAACTAGCATTATTGCCTAATATTATGAAAACAATTCTAATAAAATGATAAAAAATTGTGTAGTAAAAACTATTAAAATTCAATCAATAATCTAATCAATAGTAAATGACCAGAAGGAAGAAAATATAATGTTATGTAATAAAACACTTTAATTTGTATTATTTCTGTTTAAAAACATTGCCATGGAAGAATTTATATTTGATTTCGGAATCTATATTTCCATTTCAATTATAATAATGAAAGAAAATCTAACGGTAGGAATATGAAGTGATCTATATATCAATCTGTAATCTATAAGATAGCATAACATGTATTTTAACCAACATGAAGCAAGCACGAGATTACAAACTAACTGTAGAAGTAACAACTAATATGAACATCGAAAGTTTTTAGGGCTGGATGATATATTGGATTAAGAAAAATGAGTATTAGTATATCGATAGTTTGAAAAATTAGATAAACTCACGATACGATGGCCTAGCTCTGTGATATACGGCAGGAGTTAAAAATTAATCAGCAAAGAGATAACGTTGAACTTTCAAAACACGTTTTTGTTATTTTTGTTTTTTACTTTCTGATTAATAAAACTGAAAAAACGAGTAAAAATCAAAATGTTTAACCATAACCTTAGAACTGTTATTTATTTAATACACTTTTGCCTTTAGTATACCTAAAGTATTTTTTTTATTTTAGCTTACCAAGCTATGATTTTCGAACACAGAAGTTTTCTTACAAAATTCAATTTCCTTTAAAATCCAATCTCCAGAATTGAACCTGAAATATAGCCCGACGAAATAAATCGGCAAAAGTAAATAAAGAACGGCTAATAGGAAATGAAGCGGCGTAATGTTCTATTCCTGGTTGGTCCATTTTATCAAAAGATCCGTGAATGTGAGCTATTACTTGACCCGTTTGAATCAAAGTCAGTTGTTCGGAAACGAGTGATTTAAGAACTTTTTTAGGAACTAGTATGCCTATGGATTAGGTTCCTATTTATGAATTGTATTTAGGTTACTTTCTACGCTTGGATATAAATGTTTTTTTTTCGCGTTACTATGTTACTTATCCAACAAATGCTGAATAAATTACTAGATACAAAATCAGTTACATCTGTTTTAATGTCAACGAAGATTAAAGTTTTAAACAATGACTGTTAGGTTTCAACAATCCCAATTCCAATTAAATTTGTTAGCATCTGTGGGACAGTGGTACTTGCTATAAATATGGAAACACAAATATTTTTGATATCTTATAAAACTTACTTTACGTTATTGATTTAGAGTAATTCTTTGAAATTGCAGCAATGGTATAAACATTGACTGCCCCGGTGGCGCAGTGGTAGCGTATGCATGCTGAGCTTGAGGTCTTGGATTCGATTCTCGCTTTGGATCAAATGTTTATATGATCTGCAAATATTTGTTTCGGAGTTCGGCTGTTTTCTATGTATAATATATGTACGTTTTTACAAAACAAAATATGTGTGTATTTATATCAGTTGTCTATTACCCATAGTACAAGCTCTGCTTAGTTTGGTTCTAGATGGAGTTATGTGTTAGATATCCGGAATATTAACTTACTTATTTATGGATATGACACATGAAACAGTCCGCTTATTCAAGTAGACTCTAATGGTTTGGTATGCCTTTATTCATCATTTGATCATACAAACCCTATCACTATTGCGGTCTGATAGTAGTGTATAAACTCTACCCTACCTGCGGCACAATTTTATAATTGTTTATTTTATAATTATATATAGATTTTTAAGAAAATTTACATATAATCCCAAGACAATGTAAAGATAAAATATGTCCCATTCGTGCAATTATACTAAACAACAACCCATTATGTCCCACTGCTGGGCTCGGGTCTCCTCTCGGGAGAGGGTTAAGGCCATACGTCCCCACGCTGGCCAAGTGCGGGTTGGGGACTGGCAAGAATACGTTGTGGCTACGTAAATCTTGCCGTTGGATGTTTTTAAGCCGCCCGAAGGCCTCCAACTAAGCTTCACGACTGTTATCATATGATAACAACCGGGACCGACTGCTTAACGTGACCTCCGAATCACGGAGACGCTCATGGTAACATGCCACTAGCGGTCACCCATCCAGGTACTGACCGCGCCATCGTTGCTTACCCTCGGTGATTGTTTCTAATCACCGAGTGCAACTGGGCTATGAGCGCAAAATTATACTAATCTGTGCAAAAATATAAATTAGAAAAACCATAAACAGCAACAACAAGTTTTGGCCAGCGTTGTAGGCCAAAACTTTCAAGAACGCTATGTCCAGCTGTAGAGTGAAGGCTGGTGGTGTGTTGATGATGGTGATAAGTTTCAGATTTCAAGCATTGAAATTATAGTAAGAGATGAAGACATAACTTAAAAGAACATAGTTAAATATTTATTTCTGATTTACATTATTTTTTTCAATTTAATTTTATCACAAGTTTTTGCACTTTTGTTACAATACATGTGTATCACATAGAAAATGTTATTTACCTGTCCTCCTACTTGAGCCATTTAAAGGAATATTAAACAAATCATTTCAAGTATCAACAAATCATCAACTATATAAAATATATATATTAGCATTGAAGCAAAATCAACACATTACGTGAATGTATCTATATGTGAAGACTCTTTCTATTATTATTTATACTATTTTATACTATCTCAATTCCACTTTGAATAGTGACTCATAGGTTAGTTGAAATATTTCTGTCAGTTTCAAGCTCAAAACAGTTATTTGACTGTCCTACTTGTGACTTTTTTAATTTGTTGGCTTGCAAAATTGGAAATGTCCATAAGATTTGATTATTTGTTAGCTTTTCTGCTTCTTCAAACGTGTGGGGCATACCTCTCATAGCAGTCTCTGGCAAATCGAAAGCAACCAGCATTCCAAGTCCAGCTATTGCAGCAATTACCGCTAGCGGAAGCCATGAAATATATACATTTAAATAAACGATATACGGGGTTAAAAATGATGCTACGTATCCACAAATATGTACTATAGATACACCTGAACCTCTTACTGATGTAGGAAGAATCTCTGGTGCCCACTGGGTAGCTGCACTATGCCCAATATTAACTGCAAATCTTGCTATTACAGCACAAATAACAGTATGTACACCACTAGTTAATGCAATCAAAACACAAAATACACAGGATATGCCCATGAAGAATATACAGAGCCATCTTCTTCCAATATAGTCCATAGTAAATGCTACTATAAGTACAGAAGGCAATTCAGTAAAAGATATCAATGAAAAGGACACAAAAAAGCTGAAATCTAATTGCCCAATACTTCTCACTAGTCCTTCGAATATTATTACACAACACATGAATTCCAAGCAAATTAAGATATACATTTTTCTTAGCAACGGTCGTCTAAAAATTTCCAAGAAACTTAGATTTTCTTCTTCTTTGAAATTTGTAATTGAAGATTCAAATTGTAGTATAATTTTATTTGAAACTTCTTTCTTATTAATCCGACCAATAACAAGTAATTTTTCAATAGCTTCATCTACTCTTCCTTTAGATATTAACCACCTTGGACTCTCTGGTAAAATGAATTTCGTTAGTACTGCAAGGCCTAGAGGTAAACTAGTAACAAGAGAGATAGTTTTCCAGTGACCACAAACCAGAGCAATCCATGGAAAAGCGGTTACTGTTAGAGCGTAAAATATAGCAACTGTCATATTTGCCAAAACTGTTCTATATTTTGGTCCAATATACTCCAAAATAATAAGGTATGCCATAATCATACAAGAGTCGTACGACATACCCATCACAAATCTTGCCAAAGTAAATTCATAAAAGTTTCGAGCAAAGGTGCTGACAAGACCGCCTATGCAGCCTAAAAGACAGGATGTTGTAATAGCTGGTATTCTGCCATAATGATCACCAATCCATCCAGTAATGATTCCTCCAAAAATAGAACCAACAAAAAATATAGATTGAGCCGTCGCTTGATAACTATTTTTTTGACAAACCCATTCATGATCCATACCTATAGTAGGATAAGGTATTTCAGACTTATTAAACTCCCATCCATGTTTACATGGTACTGTGCTCCATGCATGATCATGCTTCTGTCCTGTCGCTAATACTTCAGTCCAATTAACTGCGTACATCTCACATTGTGAATATCCAAACCTTGAATTTTCATCTTTAGGTATACCAAGGTCTCTTCTTTGAATGTCAGTCATATTTTCTAATTCCGGTATCCAGCACCAGTGATTAGGTGAAACTTCAGTCATGAATATTTGAGAAAAATATACAAATACTCCAAAAGCGAAGTAAGGGTATGTAGACAAAAATAATACCCATTGGTATAGCCCAAGTTCACCTGCTAATGACAGTAAATCATCATATTCAACCTTCTTTGTTGCTTTGTTTTGTTGATTTTCGATGAAATTTACATCTTTTTCTGCAGTCATTTTTATAAAAAAAAATGAAAAGTCTTATTTTTTTTAATATTTATTATCTATTTTCTTTGATGTATGTTCTTTCATGAACTAAGTTGAACTAATTGACGGTACATCAAACGTATTTTATATGTAATTATCTAATATCTATTCTATAGATAGAGAGCTAATTTTGTACCTGTTATCTGTTACGGGATTTCTACAATAGAAATGTAATCACAACATCTCAGCTGTAACAAACATCAACATAGATAAAGGAATTAAGGGATTTTCCTCAGGCAACTATAAGATTATATACCTAAATAGTTAAAAATGTATTACTTCCTAGTTATAACCAGCTTCTTGAAAAATAATTTGTGTTGAAACTTAAAACATGTGTACTGCAAAATGACGCAAATGAGGAGAAATGGTAACTTGAGATAAAAAGGTGAATTTCTTAAAATAGTGATATTTCCCATAAATATAATTGTCTCCAATTATACTGTATACTAGCTGACGCCCAGACGTTATTTTGCCATTAAAATTAAAAAAAAATATTTAGGGGTGGTTCACTCTTATCATTTAGATGGTATGAAAAATAGTTGTTGGCCGATTCTCAGACCTACCAGATATGCACTCAAAATTTCATAAAAATCGGTCCAGCCATTTCAGAGGAGTTGGATAACAAACACCGCAGTTTGAGATTTTTTATATATTAAAAAATATCTATGAAATCATTATTATGAACTCATAGAATAGAACTTGATTTTTAAAATCACTAATTGCTCTATATTTACTCGCGTCCTTTATATTAATATATTTTATTTTTCTGAAAGGTTATTCAGAAACATTAGTTCAAATGCATCTGTATATTTAAAAATAGTTTTAAAACACAGGTCTGCATGTATAAATACAAAATATATACTTATGCCTATGTACTAATAAAACAACAGTCTAACAATGTAAATTCTTGATCCTATTTAATCTTAGTGCTGCTATTGCGTCATTGGTTTTCTGAGATGACGTCTGTACTTTAATAAATATTATAAATGTAAATTAATAATAGTGACAATTTAATAAAGTACTTTACAGTTACAAAAAAAATTACTACTACTAAGATCTTACTCTATTTATATCGATACATCGATATTACTCTACTTATGTCGATACATCGATACTCGATATTGTTAGTGATATAAAATGCCATAGAAATACTAACACTACCACGTTATCGCGTCAGCTAGTATCTGGGTAAACATACTTATATAGTTTCATAGTGTCAATTTACATATCTTTTGTCATTTCTCGTGTTAACATTTGAGTTAGTTTTTGTTTATACATATATTTAAGGCTCATGATCAGACTCTTTGAACCACGTCAATAGTTATAGACAAACAGAAGAGATATTGTAGGCACAATACATAGCGTCCGTGTGCACCTGTACCGTCTAACTGAATCTTAGTATTTTTTATTCCATAGATATGCTCATATTGCTATTATGTTCCGCATTATCTTTCGTATTCGTAATCGAAATGTATGTATACACTTATAAATAAGTACGTCATGTCAAACCGCAACAAAAACCGGACGCTGTTTAGTATGAAAGTAACCTATCTTTCTTTAAATATCATTGAAAAATACTAATTGTCAATGTAAAAACTGGTTAGTGAGGAACTTATAAATATAGATTAAAATTTTAATAAACTATTGTTTTCTTTTCTGACCATTTTGATTTATTACTTTTATTTCAAAACAAAGTTATAATAAAAATAATAAATAAACTATGGACATCGATATTAAAAACTACTTTAAGCCCTGTATGCTCATAATGATTAATTGATTACATTATGTACAACTCAGTAATTATCCACGTGAATATTTTTAAATCAAGTTGTAACTATGTAAAGTTAGTTAATAAATTGTATACTAAATAAAGATCAGTAGTTTTTGCTGATGTATGTTCGTTAAGAACTCCTATAATTATTAGCGATTTTCATCTTTCACGGAGGAAGCAAAATTTCAAAGATGCAAATTTAGTAATGAAAGATTATAAGTCGATGCAATATGTCAGATATTCTGAACTCTGGGTGCATTGACAAAATGCAAACTGATCACGCCTCTTTACCATCCAGCCCGGCCCTCCGTTTGAGTCGGCATTTTCATATTTAAAATACCTTAGTCACTAGTTCTTTGTGAAAAATGATGAAATGGATTGATGACCCACAATTTTTGATGACTGTTTAGTCATCATTAGACGTCAAGGGTTTGCTGATGAGTGATTGTGGTAATAAAACAATAGGATTTCGCAATGTCTGAATCATATTAGCTTACTATAATTTTTATTATAATTGATTTAGTCATAAGTACTTTTTTCAAAGACTAAGACTAAAAATAATTTACTAATTATTATGTCGGTTACTTTACGCTGTAATGGTTATAATAAATGAAAAGAAATTTTATAACAGCCTGATTAAGTTGAAACCAACCGAATCGAATCTGGTAAAATGCCAGACATACTATGAGTTAATAATAAAATACATAATGTTATAAAACAAACAAATGTAATATACCATTAATCCTTAATTAACAACGACTAAAACGTCGATTAAGATTAAATTGTGTGAATGAACATGCATAAAGTGATCTCTCTACACAGTGTTCGTCCGTTTATGTAAAAGCCACTAAAAATCAATCAATATTCATATTCGCTGTAGAAAACAATTACTGTTCTCCTAAGTAGCATAGAAACAGAAGACAAACCTCATTAGGTATTCTTTAGAGTTGGATATCAGTACTATTATTTATTTTAATGAATCACGAGTAGGACCCGTGATGCTAGGCAGCGATAATTTTAAATTAAGTGCTCAATAATTCCACGTAGTAGTACGTAGCTTCGTTCTAACTAATGTCCTAAAATTAACTATTCAAATAAAATAAACTTTAAATTTACTTATAAAACCATTTTCACTTTAGACCATACTTTTTATAGTTCACCGCAAATAACAAATTCGATTTGCCTTAATGGCACAGATAAACAAGAAAAAAGTCATTACATACTCTTCAAGGAATTGTATTTATTGGTTAAAATGATAAATTATTAAACATTTTTACATAAATGTATACTTTAAAGATAGCAAACAACTCATTTAAAACAATCAAATGAGTGTAGCTATCAACATATGAGAACCAGTCTTTAAACACCGTTTTTTTTACGTGTGGAAACCCCCTCGGGCCTTCACCCCACCGGGGTATGCGGCGGGGCGGTGTGTCGGAATCGAACCGACTAAAACCACACGGTGTGCCACTCTGCGCCTGAGACGGGAGAGATCCGGGAACCGCTTTCTTATGCCATCCGTCAAACAAACCGAGTTAATATTCGTATACTTCTTGCACAGCGCTGAATCACTATCTACTGAAAAAATCGAAATAGTGTAAATCACCATGATGTATCATGGCATCTTGGATTTTCTCATGTTTTCCATCAGGTAAAATACAGTTACTTCGACAGGCCCACATGTATATAAAAAAAATATATGGTAAACAAGTTATGAATTTCTTACTTTGGTAAACATTATAATTATATCGTATACGTAAAGAATGTAAGTAACCCACTTTAAAATTAAATTAAAGTAATAGGAAAATGAAAAAGCAATTAAACTATTACTTGAAAAAAAGATTTAAGATTTTAGGTTGTGGAGAGCTGGTGGTGGTCGCTCCTCATAAACAATGTAATGGATTTCAAAAACTGCTTAGATTCTAAACGTTTTATTGTTTTATAGACTGACATTATCATTATTGATAATACTAGAAATCTGTATTCAAAAATCTTTGTCTTGGAATTTCGAAGTAACGCCTTGAGTTTAGATCAGGTAAATATTTGTGCAAAATAGCAGCGATGGTTTTCTTTACAGGCGCAGTAAAGTGAATAATGAAATCCCAATAACTTGATGATATTTTTTTTATGGAATAGGGTGCAAACGAGCTGACGTATCGCCTGATGGTAAGCGATTACCGTCGCCCATGGACACCCGTAACACCAGAGGCGTCACAAGTGCGTTGCCGGCCTTGGGGGATGGGGAGGGAGATGAGGGGAAGGGTTGGATTATGGGCCTCCGGTATCGTCACTCACTCGGTGAAACACAGCGCAGGCGCTATTTCACACCGGTTTGATGAAATATACCTGTTCGTTAGTATTTATTTATACATCGTAGAATTAGAGTTATACTCAATGTTTAAATAATTTTAAAGAATTCCGTTACCTCCAGAGATGAGTTTAAAATGGAATTCCTAGCTATCCGAAGTCTCATCAGAATTATCATCTGAGTCGTAACTATTGGTCATCTGTTTCTTATTATTCAAATGTTATGAGAGTTTAAATATTGTATTTTCTTCAGGAAACTATGTCTCTAAAAACCAACCAAACATTTTTCTAATCACTAATTTCTCAGCTAACACTAACCTAGACATGTTGGTCTTCATTCGTCATGAGTATGGTGACCGCCACTTTTGGATTCTAATTATGCTTTCCTTCAGCATTTATATTTAAAAAAAATGCAGGCATAAATATTATTCTAAGTAATTTATTTATTCATGGCAAATAAAAGTATTCATATTATACATTATAATAATTGACTTTACTTACGAGTCCTAAGTGCCCAGTAATTTGACATGTAACATTTCGTGAAAATGGCATACATGTTTTTTCAATTTATTTACCTTTATAACAAATTGAGTGTAGAGGGTATGCCCCAAAAGGGGATATATCTTTCGGAGAAGACGCGTGTAAATGAAAATGGGCGCGTGTTAAATAAAATACCCCATTTCAGAAATTGAATCTTTTTGTGACTATTCTGTTGAAATCACAGAAGATTGCTGTGATATTAAGCCCCCCTTTTACTACTTATTCTTTTTAAAGTTCCGTTGTTTAATTGGCAAAAAAGGAACCCTTAAAATTTTGTCTGTCTGCAATATTTCTAGCATGTTGTTAGGGTCAGAAATCTGTATTTTTGAATGAACATACCTACAAACATGCCAATAAAGGGACAAAATAAAATTTTGAAAAATATATTCTTAGGATACCTCTGGTATTCTAGACAAGTATCTTCTAGTTATTTAAGTATATTAAAAATGATAAGACAATTTTTTGATTAATTAAGGTAAATATTTATGAGAAATTAAACCTCAAAGCAATGATATTTGGAGAATTCACAGCTAAAAAAATATTGTTTTAGTTTACGAGTAAACAGAGTAATAAATATGTGGCTGAAATCTTTAATATGAAACATCCTTACCTCAATTATATTTTAGTTACTTATTAACTCGTATTATTATGATAGGTGGCTACGAAACGTTAAATTAGGCGGGGGTAGAAACATTTGTGGGTGTTGTGTAGCTGTTTTTTTTCAAATTGCAATAGTTCTGCAATTCAAATGGAAAGAAAAATCAAGGCTTAGTTGCCTGTCCTAATTTAGCCCTTACTAATCATAGTAACTGTCAGATAGTTAGTTACATTTATACATTTATACTTGAAATATAATTCAAAATCTATAAAATTTTGACATTGCATTTCTGCAACAATTTAATTCCCTTCATCGCAGAAAGATATGAATTAATTTCTTCCAATTCGTTTCAGTTTATTGCTTTTCATTTTTAATTCTTAAATTTGAATGTCGTGACATAATTTTAGATTGTGCCACGATAAGAAAATATATCGTTAGAATGCGTGGACAGTCTTATTGACAGTGAAACATCGCTGGCCGTCATCGTGCTCTATCTATCGCTAACTATAAATTTTCTTAATTTAACTCTTTTCATTTCAATTAATTAAAAAAATATCGTATATTTACAGCTTAACACTACTTCTCGAATAGAATCTATTCCTAGCATAAGGAGAGTCCAAGAAAAGGGGGTTTGGGTTACTGTACCACGCTGACCAGATGGATTCACTATAAGGTCTATTAAATGTTTGTCTTCTCTTAGCAGTATTGTATTCATAAGTAGTTTGCTCCTCAGTCAGCTTTTACGACAACCATGGTGTGAACAGGGGTGACGAAACCCCGTGTACTCTTTCCGTGGTGACACAAGTAATTTAAAGAATGCCTCGAACTATAAAGATCTCATTATACCGAGTTTTTAAATACTTCACAAGTACTGCATAGCTTTAGCATTATAAATGATTGGTTAGTCACAGCATATCAAGTAAAAGCATCGAAAGCTAAAAGCTTGGTATAAATTAGTACAATTCAATTACGTTAAAGTTGGCGTGGTGCGACACAATAATCGTTTATCAGAGCAAACCAGCCCAGTCGCCATTGAATTGTTTATTGTTAGACTAATTAATACTATAACAAGTGAAATGTCCATTATACTAAGGAATTAGCCATTTGTTGAATTATGTTAATATGCAATTATCGAGTAATTACTTAATTTAACCATTTTTTCGTTTGTCGAAGTTTTCGACAAGTTGTCTTGATTTAAACCCATTATTCTATCTTTTAAATCGTAAAATGGTTTTAACAGACTTAAAAAAAAGAACATCTGAACGTAGTAGGCTCTATTTCATGCAACAGAACCTATGAAAAATTTATAGACTGAGTACAGAAACTCTTTAATTCTAACGGCGGTTGTAAAATAATCAAGTAACGTATTACTAACTATTCCTTTAACTTCAGGGCTCTTAAGTAATGGTATTGCTAATTTGTACTCCAGTAAGTAAGTAAGTACAAAAATAAGAACTTTTTTTTCCAAAATTTAATTTAAAGAAAAAAAGAGAGATTTAATCAAAATATTTAACCTCACCATCTATTGTTTGTTGCAATCTAATCGAAGGTAATTTATGCCTTTGCGATAGAAGTCTAGGTATCTAGATTCGACAAACAGTGAAAGCATTTTGTGCTGTTTCTGAGAAATAAAAATTAACCACGTAAAAATCTGTCTAAATCACAAAAAATATAGCCCATTGGAGCAAGGTCTAGCGAGAACGGATGTTGATTTCTAACTGTAGCTCCTGCATAGTTACAGCTGTTTCCCGTGCAATGTGAGGTGTTGCGTTATCTGCTTCACGGCTAGTTACGCTATCATTGCTTACTGTACAGAAACATTTACTGTTTTGCTTGACGAATCCTGAGAAAACTATAATGAATAATGCCATGAATGGACCACCAAACATTTACTGGTAACTTTTTAATGGTAAGCTTTGCTTTAGGGCACTGTCACAGCTTTTGACCTCGGATCAGCCATTGCATTTTTCGCTTTCGGTTAACGTAAAGAATCCTTTTTTCGTCACATATCATAATTATTCGACCCAATATTCTTTCATTTCTATACCGATTCAACAACGCAAGTTTTAACACGCGTTTCTCTCTGCAAATCAGTCAAATCATGAGGCATTATTTTTCGTCTTTTAACTTATTCATTGGAAGCAAATGATTCAATAGTGACTTGAGCTCGCCAATATACTCAACGGTAGATTGGTGAGCTCAAGTCACTCGTGTGAGTCAAAAAGTGACTGGAAACCTGCAAACACTATACCTCCTAAAGAATCCTCCCAAAAAGAAAACCTCTCTCATCCAATCCTTAATTATTCCTATAATTGACTATGGTTAGGTGTATTACTTCGACCTAAATGCAGACCTCCTCAATAAACTAGACCTACTTCTCAACAATTGCATTCAATTCATATTTAATCTTCGCAAATATGATCACTTTACGTTCCTAATTAAAATGGTTACCCATCTACGTCGTAATCAGCGAGCGCTGACCTCTCACTTTTCATTTCTCGATGTCCCATTCTCACCCACTTACTTTGATCCCGATTTGCGTTTGCTTTCCTCTAATCACGACAGAAATCTTCATTCAACGAATAATTTGCTTCTCCTGTGTCTTTCTCACAACTCCGAATTCATAAATGCCTTTTCTTTATGCAAGCGGAACTGCTATGAAAAGCGCTCCCACTTGAAATTGAAAGTACACCTCCTATTTTCTATAGTGTACGAAGTTATGGTGTATATATTTTTGTGTATTTTTATATTATATATATACGCATATATGTGTATGTTTATTTACATATTTGTATTTGTTATATTATATAATATCAATTGTCTAGATTTTTGACTAACCTCGCAGCATATACCATACACTCTCTCTAAACCCGCACGAAGTTGACTGGTAGAGAATGCCCTGGGCATTAATTCCGCTGACGTACACACGTATGAACATGTAAATAAATAAATAAGTGTTATCGATAAGTTTCACATGGATCAGTTTCAAGTATCTTTTTCGATTCAGCGTCAGTCACCTGTGTGAGTATTGAAGAACGAACCACGTGGAAAACCACATGTCTTCCACGTGGTTTGTTCTTTAAATCGAAGTTTTCCATTACGTAATCTTTTAAACCAAAACGGCCGTCCATTCTCCTTCCAAACGCATTGATATTGTGACTCTTTTCTGCCGCTTTGGTATCGCGTTGAAAATCGTATTCAAAGATTATTCGGTTTTAAAAGAAAAACATTATTGTTACTATAAAACACTACAAGAATTTCATACTTATTAATGATTGTTTTTAAATTAAAGGCCAAGCAAGTTCTTAACTCATATTCCCTATAATATATAATATATAATAATAGTAATCAATTTATTCGTATATAAAAGAAATTTTCGAAATACGTAGGACGATCATTAAGCTATGCCTATAAACATCTTTATGGATATTTTTATGACAGTTGAATACCGAACCGCTATACTAAACAAGCCGCCACCTAAGTAAGGATAAAATAAATTAAGTGTAAGCAAAATATTTACCAGAACTTACAAATATCATGTTATTAAGGCTATTGGAATATCTCAAACTTACGACTATAAAACTATCTCAAGGCAATTTAATGGTTTCTCTCAATCCAAGTTTGTTTTATTCTCAATAACTTTTATTATGCCTTTCAGTTCAAGTGAAGTTAACGCAAATAGACAAAGTTACATAAAAGGCTTTGAATATTAGTTCGGTGTTTATAAGCTAACTTTTGAATTGAAGCGTTTACCATAACTCTTGATAAATTTTTCATTTTATATAATACGCTCAAACGATTATTTTACTGTTTTATTAGTAAATAATTAATGGTTATAATAAACATTACAATGATATTTGTTTACTAAATCTATATATATCGAAGTATAAAAATAAAATATTTCGTCCAAATCCACAAGTGATAAAAAACCTCTTGGATAACAAACTTTAAATTTATTTTCATACAGATATAAATAATTTTGACTAGTGCTATAGTAACTATTTTTAACTGACTTCAAAAAACGAGGAGGTTCTCATTCCGACTGTATTTTTTTTTTAAATCTGGGTGAACCAATTTGTATTCAACTTTCGACTGGGTGAACCAATTCTGATGATTCTGTTTTTATTTGTAAGCTGGTGCTTCCTATGTGATCCCATTTCAATTTGGTCCAGTGCTTGAAGGTGTTTACTTTTTGTTCAAATTCTTGTTTATTACTAATAATTACTCATACCATAAAAGTTAATCGAGAAATCATTTACTAATCATGTTCATTTTGTCCATAACATGTTTAGATTACTTTTATTTCAGTTAAAAGTGAATCTGTGGGTGTTCGTTATTGATTTGTACTATAAAAAGTTATATTTCTTCAAATGAATGGTACGGAAAATAATATTTGCAGAGGAATTGACACTTCTGATTTTTTTTCGTATGTCATAGAAAAGAGTCTTTGATCAGACGGGCTGTTCCTACAATTAATGATTTCGGTTGTTGTAAGAAAAAATATTTCACTAAAGTATTCAGCACCTTTCAATTACCAGTTTTGTTAATTTGTAAGGTATTAAATAAATAAATAAAGGTAACTGAATTACTTGAGCTATACGACTATAATTAGAAGCAGTAAAAAAAGAAACAAGTATAGAAGTAGCATGTTAAAACCTAATTACACAAAGTTTGCTCATGAACGCCCGATGTTTAACGGCATGAGCAAAGCGTACTCATTAAACTAAATAACTTCTACATAAACTATTTAGCTCTTGTTAATTATATATCTATACTAGGATCATAGTATGACATTATTCTGCAAAAGGGACTGACGCTATTGTACTGATGTTATAAGCCGTAATGCGTGGGCCGGCTCAACCGAAGTGATATCACGGCCTCACAGAAAACCGGCGTGAATCAGCGCCTGCGCTGTGTTTCACCGAGTGAGTGAGGATACTGGAGGCCCATAAACCAACCCTTCCCCTCATCCCCCTCTCCATCCCCTAAGGCCGGCAACGCACTTGTGATGCCTCTGGTGTTACGGGTGCCCATGGGCGGCGGTAATCGCTTACCATCAGGCGATACGTCTGTTCATTTGTTCCTTTATTTCATAAAAAAAAAGAAAAAAAAAATCGAATGCTTTGTTAAGAAATGTAGAACGTCTCCACAGTTTTTAACCTATTTATTTAAGTGCTTTGTTAGTTTGAGTACAATCCAAAAACTCAAAAAGTTTACATACGTACAAACTGCTTTAAGGATTGTTTATTTCTCAACAATGCAATTTTACTGTACGAAATCGAGATATGGCAGAGTTCAGCTATCAAACAATATAAAAAGTGAGCATAAAGATTGATGGGAATTCAAAACAAAAACTACAGATAACGTCACGTATTTCTATCTTCATAAAAGTAGTAACAACTAAGATACAGTAAAGGCAAAACAAGATAATACATTTATCATTGGGATCATAATGTTAATACCCACAGTGAATGAAGTTAGGTAGTTAAGGACTGATATATATACTTTGTTTTATTTTGTTTTCTTTTTTGTTTGTGCCAACTCCTTGAGTTGTTATAGCTATGGCTTAAAATACAGTATAATGACTAATCTACCGTCTAATAAATTGAACTTCAATTTGATAAGTGTCTGAACAGAACTGAACTCACACATTTCCGTAACTTACATATTCCGTTACTGTTTTTCTTATTTAATACATTTTAATAATCATCTAACTATACTTCCTATTATCAACAGCAGGTCTAGATGAGGACTTTTGCGGATTAATACCGGCCGCAAACTTACATCACCATTACTTCGATTACTTCGTCCACTTTGCGCTTTTCATGAAAGTTTTTGCCTTTTTGGTGAAAAGTATTTTTGGCCTTAGGGCCAATAACACATACTGTGAAAAATACAATATTTTCATTTGTTGCACTTTCTTATATGTTGTTGTGCTCCTCAGAAATAAAGTTAAAAACATGCAATTACTCTACATACAAGACGCTCCCCATAACACACCACTCACAAGACGTTCAGTCTCAATCAATCATCAACAACCCATAATGTCCCACTGCTGGGCTCGGGTCTCCTCTCAGGAGAGGGTTAAGGCCATACGTCCCCACGCTGGCCAAGTGCGGATTGGGGACTGGCAAGACAACGTCGTGGCTACGTAATCTTACCGTTGGATGTTTTTTAAGCCGCCCGAAGGCCTCCAACTAAGCTTTACGACTGTTATCCTATGATAACAACCGGGACCGACTGCTTAACGTGACCTCTGAATCACGGAGACGCTCATGGTAACATGCCACCAGCGGTCACCCATCCAGGTACTGACCGCGCCGTCGTTGCTTGCCCTCGCTGATTGTTTCTAATCACCGAGTGCAACTGGGCTATGAGCGCCTCGTCTATGAGACGGTAACCTTGAAAAAACTCCTAAATTCAAATGCATTAAATATTTCGAAATACATACAAACACTTATGTACATAATAATCCCCTATTGCATCAGGCATATTAAATACCAAAAGATTAGATCTACAACATAAATCATGCAAAAATAAATGTCACATTTTGCACGAGTTCCATTATGTTATTATGCGGCATGTAAAGTAAGCAAATGGTCCACTTGCTGCGATGAAGGAGGCTTTCGATTCTCTTCCTACAGTCATCATCATATTCGTCATCACGCTTGTGATTATTCTGATCGCACAATGATGAGCTAAAGTATTATTGGCAAAGATTTTTTTGGCGAAGTATTATTGGCAAACATTTTGGTTTGACGAAGTGTTTTTGGTAAACATTTTGTTTATTGGCAAACACTTTGAGAATCTTCCTACAGTCGTCATCATCATCATCATCATGATTCTGACTCTGATTATTGTGATCGCATGACAATAAGTCAACGTATTATTGGCAAACATTTTGTTTATTGGCAAACATTTTGGGCGTCTTCATAGCCTACATTTGTATGGTTTCTATTAACGTTTACGTTTGTAGAATGCAACTTAATAAGGGGGCTGAACTGATAATTTAAATGAAAAGTTCCGGTCAACTACATGTACGCTTTATTTAAATTTTATTTTAATGAATGACTTAAATACATAGACGGCTTGTCGTTTTATATTTCCATCCAAATTCTTTGTAAATAACACCATTATGATGTCTTTTACATTTTCAAGCCCAATATAAAATGTTGGTAATTTATTGGCGAAAACCTCCTTAAAAAATTCATTTTAAAAAGTTTTCATACTCTCGTAATATTCTTAAAGATATATCCAACGATTCTCTAAACACGCTAATTACTTTCTTAGCTCTAAAACCTCAATTCTATTTCTATGAAACACTAATTAAATAACCGCAACATTTTTAAGCAATTAAGATACCGCGAAATCTTATTTTTAACAGTGCAGTAGTATGTTCTAGTAGCATTTAATTAATTAACTAACAATTTATGTCATGCTCATTTAAATAGTCGTCTAAACTAGAACATTTAATTACTACAACCTTTTAAATTAAGAACTTCTTTGTATGAAATGATGACGCAATATTATGGTTCATTGCTCTATCTTGCTTGTAAACAAATGGCTAATTAGGTGAACATTAATACAGCTTCTATTGTTAGGATTTACGTTGGTATTCGGGGTTCCTTGGGAAAATGGTTAAGCCACTTTATATGTTTTGTGTTGGATTCCCAAAACCAGAAAAGAATATACATACGTTATAACTTTTTTTTAATTAAAATTATTACCTCTCTATTTAAACATATTAAAAGAATTATTGATTAAAATAAGCGATCAATTTAAAGGATCGTAGCTCACTGTTCACCAACGATAAATGAAATTATTTCCTTAACTGTTATAATTAGACGTTATTGCTCAGTTAAAAAATACCGTCTGGGTAATAAAAATACTAATTACTCAATTACGATGTCATCCTCTTGTAGAGGTAAGTGTTTATTTAAATCACGAAATGTTTCTTCAGAATGATAATGTCACAACTCGTTACAGCTTCGCATAACGTGGTATGCGGTTGGCACACAATAACAACTCCCCTTAAGAACTGCCTCGGTTGCAAATTGGTAGCGTATGTGACTGCCGTGCTTAAGATCTCGTGTTCAATTCCTGGGTCGGACCAAATGCTTATATGTTAAGCAAATATTTGTTTGGGGGTTTGAGTGTTTTCTATATATAATAGGTATGTATTTATTAAAAAAGTATATATGGATTCATGTCAGTTATCTAGTACCCATAATACAAGCTTTGTTTAGTTTACGATAAGATGGCGTTATGTGCCAGATAAAAAAATCACACGTTCATTATCTCTGCTATCATTTATGCGTTCCATAGTTGTTACGTAATTATAAGTGAAAATTAAAACTAAATAATTTAAAAAAATGCCGAAGATTGAGAACCACTTCCTCGTTTTGAACGCGGTTAAAAACAAATTTGTTCCCGCCTTTCTGATGGAGAGAAGGTGGGAGAAGTTACATCCACACGATAGAGAAACAACTTCTTCCTAAGTACGTCAAATTTAGAATTACAAGACACGACACTTAAAATAAAGTTTTTTTTCATCAGATTACAAATGCTCACCAAGTTGATCTTGAAATCCTTTTATCTAGCAAAAAAGAACTAACGAAAAGTTGTCGTACTATATACTATCGGCTGTAAAGAAAAATAAACCAATAAATAGAAACATTAATAGTTATATTAAGCCTTAAATGGGCCATGTGTAAATTTATTAACATTTATCATGACCACTATCCCTGGGAAAACTTCAGGTTTTAATAGTGCAATTACATATTAATTTCCCATCTTCTTGGTAATGGTCGTGTTCCATTATACTGGGATCGAGCTATTAATTGTGACAAGACTGATTAGAATGCTGATCAATGATTGACGTTACAAGTTCAAATAAAGATAATCATCTGAGTGTTCAAAAAGAAAACCAAATGACTGTTTAAACCAGATATCTCAGGTAACATTTTTGGAACGATCTCCGTCCTCCATAAGCACAAGTCATACATAGCTATCAGTCGCTGGTATTCGAGGGAAATTCCGAATAAAAAAAGGTGTGATTTCGGGAATCACTTTGTCTTTAGTCATGTTGACACGTGCCTTAATTGCATGTTAGGTGTCTAAATTAAGGACCTAATGCAGTAGACAAACATAAAATAAAGATCGAATAATTGGTGACAATATATACTGCACAATCAAAACCTATATAAAAAAGAACAGACGCGATTTCACAATCATAATAAAGTTCACTACTTGTCGTCTAGATATAGTAAATTTGACATTTCTAAGTGTTAAGTATAAGTTTTATTTAAGAGTTTAAAAAAAAATACTACTAGTGTAAACCAAAAAAACCCGTTTATCAACTTCTATACTCCTTTTTTTATAGTTCCTGTGACGCCAAGATTTTTTCATTTTTTACTATATTTCGTATTATTGAT
The DNA here is from genome assembly GCA_003709505.1 of Hyphantria cunea. Classification (NCBI taxonomy): domain Eukaryota; kingdom Metazoa; phylum Arthropoda; class Insecta; order Lepidoptera; family Erebidae; genus Hyphantria; species Hyphantria cunea. Next base: position 3,435,078 of record PKRV01000173.1, on the reverse strand, counting down.
TGATATCAATAATATGAAATATAATATGAAAATCAAATATATGAAGTACTTCTCGTTGATACGAGAAGTACTTCATATATTTGATTTTCATTAAAGTACTAAATAGATTAACACTTATGAATGAAATTGTTGTATCTCTTAACAGCATTTTTCACTTTTCCTTCTGTGTCTCATAAGAAATCCTAAAGTGACACACATTCGTAATGTATGTATATGTATGCATGATACACGTGCTAATATTGGTAATACATGTAAACTTGAAAATCCTATAAAGCCTTTTGAAACGGTTAATCGTGCAAAAAAACTCCTTATAAGTCTACCAAGTGATCACAGACTCCTAAACGGTACGTGGTTCAAGACGCAAATGACCAGTTTTTTTGTACACTGGATAGCTCTAATGATATAGCTAATTTATTTTGAAAAACGAATATTGAAGTATCTATTAGATTTTTAGATTTAGTTTTTGACAAAATGATAGTGGCTCAGTGGTAGCGTACGCGACTGCTTTCCATGAGGTCTCGGGTTCGAATCCTGGTTCGGACCAAATGTTTGTATGATCTGCAAATATTTGTTTCGGAGTTTGGGTGTTTTCTATGTATAATATGTATGTATTTACAAAAAAAAGTATTTATGTATTGATATCAGTTATCTAGTACCCATAATACAAGCTCTGCTTAGTTTGGGACTAGATGGCGTTGTGTGTTAAATGTCCGAACTATTTATTTATTTATTTTTATTTATTTACCACGTATAAATCTCACACGAAAACAGGAATTTAATTTAAATGAGTTCTTAATAAGTTTATTTCCCAGTTAGTCGTGTTGTTTTAGTTTCTATTCTCATGTAGTCCCAACGATTTTGTGATGACCATAATTTCTTTTTCAACATTAAATGTTACGACAAGGTTCTAAATTCTTGAGCAAGTTTATATTGGTCTCTAGAATTCAGAACCAGGTAACTTATTACCTTTTAATTTTCTAGAAATATTTCATTTGTTGATCAAGGTAAATTGGTTTCTTTGCGATGTCTTCCTCAGTGACGAAAGGACTTGTCATTTCAATAAAAAAAAGAATCACTGATTGTTATAATCAATGTTATATCTGTTTTTCCGTAGGTATTTAAATCCTGTATGTTAATAATAGAAGTAGTAGTATTAAAGTTGTTTGTATTAGCATAAAACATTGAAGAAATAGATGACTTTAGTTGAATAATTCAATATATTTTAAAATATTGGATAATTAGAGTCAGAGGAATACGTGGCACGGTTATAAATAAGTTATTTAAGTATAATAAAAAAGTACATACATATATTTATATCAGTTGTCCAGTACCCATTTTTTTTACCTGTGGAAACACCCTCGGGCCTTCACCCTGCCGAGGTTTGCGGCGGGGCGGTGTGTCGGAATTGAACCGACTAAAACCACACGGTGTGCCACTCTGCGCTTGAGAGTGGAGTGATCCGGGAACCGCTTTCTTACGCCATCCGGACCCCTCCCAGCAGTTGTCTAGTACCCATAACACAAGCTCTGCTTGGGACTAGATGGCGTAGTGTATTAGATGTTCGGAATATTTATTTTTTCAAATGTTAAGAATTTATACAATCTGCGAGACCGTCTTCTTGACGGATATTTGCACGAACTTTTCAACTCGCGACGTATGGATATTTAACTTCTTATCTTTTAATAAATCACGTTTCTAATTACTGCCAACTGAACTTCGCGAATAAAACCATTATCAACATGTAGAAATATCGACTGTTTACTATGTTCCGAGGTGACGAACGATATATTTTTGTAATAAGTATTTATTGATTTGAAATATTCAAGAGTAATCTGAACTTGATATTTAAATAAAATAACATTTGGGAATACACATTGACATAAATTAAATTTGAATAAAGCCATTTTGTAAAAGATATTTACTCCCTCCCACCCATAAACGGATATACACTATGAAATTATACACTATTAAAGCCTACAAAACTGTCATAATACTACCTGAAATTTTCTTTAACATAAATCATATCTTGAGCACACTTACCGAACCTTCAGGTCGCTTTGCCCTCTTCGTGACCGTCGCATAGCTACGTCATCACACTGAAGATTCCGTAGCCAGAGAAAGTTATTAATCCTTGAAAAGTTGAAGATTTTTTAACTCACACCTGTTACTTATTTTCTGAAGTATAAGCCTAGGTTTCTGAGAAAATACATAGCCATAATACGCTACAATACCAACAGCTAAAAACCACATACATCACATGTGTACGAGTAGCGTTTACTATTTTGTAAAGTTGATAGTGCCTATTAGATGTATAATGGCCTAACCAAGAGGCTAAATGCGGAAATAGCCCAGGAAATTAAAACCAAACCAAGTACCTACTATATATTACCTGTACATTCGCGCTTAAGGCCGATGCATTTCCTTATTATCCTAAACAATATAGTGAACAAAATTACACTTAAGCCAAAATTAATTAAAAAATAATTGTAACAAATATTTAACACAATTTTTCATTTATTTATTTAATGTTTATCATTTCAAGGTCACAACAGCGATGTAAACATACAGGAAAGACGTTTATTTAGATATTGCAAAAAAGGCAAACTATAAAATATATATTTAGTGTTGTAAACAGTAGGTACGAATATTCATTAAATTTTATAATAACTTTTGCCCGCGGTTCTACCAGCGTATATGTAGTTATCGTGACAAAAAGTACCGAAATTCATCCAAATGCGTTCGTATATATTAATGATATGGAGTACGGATGAATCACTTAATTATTAGCCCAGCAAAGAGGCGCTACGTAAAAAGCAGCGCTGTTGTTATTTTGACAGCCAAAGACAAATGCTTAGTTCGTGAATTTAGCATAAAACAAAATTACTTAAAAGTATCGTAGACATATAATATTAATTTTAGTCCTATCTAAAAAAAGTATTTTTTAAAAGTAAATGAAATTCTGTAAACAAATCAATCAAATTAATTTAATCACTTGTAGACGAGAAAATCAAAGATATTTAAATTTCAAAATTTTCCAAACTGTATAACTATTTAAATTACAATAGCTTTAGGTTTGATTTATTTTCAAAATAATTATTTAATTGTTAGTCATAAATATTATCCCTGTGGTGAATATTGTCACTCGCCTTTCCCAACATGATGTTCTCCTAGCCGATTATGGCCACGGCGGCCAGTCTCAATGGAGACCAGTCAACTACGCAGGAGATATTATAGTACAAGTGTGTGCGCAAACACAGGTACACTCTCTGTCATAATCCGATGAGACAGTTAACCGACACGATCAGAGAGAGATCAGGCGCAGGACCGACAGTTTTACGTGCTCGAACATAATATTATTCAGAATCGATATCGACAATTGGTTACTTCTTGTATTTAGATTATTGTGTTTTGTTGACGATTTCATCTTAATCATCATAATAAGTATGTTGTACACCTAGCTTATTTTCATAACTAGTTTGTTATGGAATTGGCGACGATATTGCATCATACACTATCAAGATTATTAATAAGCATTGTAGTAATTTCTGAATTACAAAAACACTTAATTAAGCTAATTTGCATTCTAATTAATTAAATAATAATAAACATTTGCAGGAGGTATAAAATTGTTGATATTGTCAATTTGAATAAAATTTATGATGAAATGTTATTGGCACTCAATCATTTCTTGGCGAAAGAATTCTTGTCTTTATTTCGGAAGACGAAGTCTGGAGAGTCTGGATAACTAAAAAAAAATGTCATATCCGCCTACCTGCTAAAAAATTCGGAAAACCGTCGGATGCGGGCAGCACCGAATTTATTGATTTCTAACTGACACATGGAGTCTTCCATTGCCCGTGGCATGATATTATAACAGCGAGGACAATTATTCTTTTTAAAGAAAATTTAGAGTCCGTTTTTAGAACTTTCAAAGGGAAACAAGTCCTTTATACATTATTTTTGCTCAACTTTAATCGTTTACGCAGCGTGCGCAATGGAAGTTCTCAAAATAATTCATTACCTTCCGTTTTTGCTAATTTTAACGATACTAGAACCCTTCCCCGATAGATGGGCTATCTAACACTGAATATTTTTTTTTTCTTCCTACGATTAGCGCGTTCAATATAACAAACTATATTAGCGGCATAAGTTATGCCAGTACCTTACTTCAACCATTTTTACTTCTTTTCTGGATTTAGTAGTTTTAATATTTGGTAGTGATAGTAAGTTATACGTCAAAATAAACTCTATTACATATTATTCTTAGAGCTTTATCTATACTAATGTCATAAAGAGGTAAAATTTCCAACTTTGTTTGTATGGTTGTAGGAGGTAGTCTTCGGAAGTACTGATCCGATCCTGAATATTCTTTCTCTGTCTGCATCTCTCATCTCTTTGACACAATGAAGTGCGCACGGGTCGGCCAGTTACTTTAAATTCTTAACAAGTTCTTCTTCCTAGCCTTTATTAATCCCAAGATTTGGGGTCAACTACTAGTTCAACCAGTTATACCTGAATGTCAGTTTTTACTCGGAGCGACTGTCATCGGACCTCCACAACCCTGAGGGTGAACTGAATTCGAACGTTAAATTATTTGTCAGTATATTAAAGGGCACTGATTTCCCAATAACGATTGCCATAGATGTTCATGACAACCGGGATCGACGGCTTAACGTGTTGTCTGTAATATTCTTAACACATCACTAAAATATTTTCAGAAAATAACAACCCACGTGTATGGCCAACGTGGTATAACAGGGCAAAACCTCTTTTTTCCGAGGAAAGTCCAGCAAAGAGCTATTAAATGGTGTGTATATAAAACAGAAATTCGTTTTAATTTGTTAGAGACTTGATAAAAAGACTCTTATTCCACAAATACTACATTTCAAACATACAGCAGCAAGCACCATTCATCAAATACTATGATTTCATTTAGTTTCAGCAAGTGCTTGTACATTTTAGCGTAAGAATGAAGATGAAAAGAATATTTCAAAATCAGATTCTTCTGTATTATTTATAAGTAAAAAATAATGTTAAGAGTGTTTGAATGTGTCAAATAACCATGAAACATGAACACGCTTAACATGAAACTTATGTTAAAATAAAGTAAAACAATATATATCCCCTTATGCCTATAATTATATCCCTATATAAAATTTATAACTATAACTATATATTAAAAACAATAACCCGACTACTTAAAATCTTTTGTTAAAATTTATATCTAGCCTATGTGACCCGGATCATTATTAAGAATCAATGGACACTTTGTTTAGTGAAGACCGTTCAGTAGTTTTTATGATGTTATTATGATAGCCTTACCCTTGCATTTGGCTTCGTCGGGTAAAAATTTAATCACAAAACTTACGTCACTTCCTGAAACTATTATTTGTTCATATACTGAGTATTGTATTATGTTATCCTTTTGTATTTAGCTGAATATAGAAAGTGCATTGTTCAAGGCAGTATACCTACAGCAAATGTACATTGAAATTGTAAAAGGATACCATTACAAAGAGTTTCACGATAGTGATGACGTTGGCAAGTTATTGTTGCAATTTTTGCATATTACGCCAAAGTCAATGCAGGACATTGTTATATTATTAACATTAAATTTTCTGTTGAAGTAAATAAAATTTCAATGAATATTTCAACTGCTAAGGTAGCACATAATATTGCAATCGAATTTTTTATGTAGGTATAGTAAATTATAGACATTTGTCTGTTGCTATCTCCACGTACCACTCCACATAGAATAATTTAGTTGAGCGTGTAGCAAAGAAACATTGGCCGAAACTAAATTTCTTAGAAAAGAATGACCTCGCACAGATTTTCACTTCTTTTAGTCCTTGTGCGTATTGTTTTAATGAATTCACTGTGCAAAAAATTAAGTCCTGGTGTCCCTCTTGAGAAAATATTTAAACAAATAGTCTAACCTTAAATTTCTGCATTTATTGTTAATACCAAATTTATCTGGGTACGTCAATGTCACTACACTAACTATGTAAGAACGTAAATCTAAAACATATATTTTATGTCTTGTTAGTAAATAGCATTTTTTGTTTTTATGAATTTCAATGCATTGATACATAATTACAATAAAGTTATTTTACAAGTACAAAAATATTATATTCATATTTGTGGTATATATACAGTACAATTGGAACTTTGTAAGACTGCAATTTTACTCACGTATAACATTTCTTCTTCGTTATAATTTCACATTTCATTTCATCCAAAGTTATTACAAGTTAGAGTATTTTGTCGGGTGGGGACTGCCCAAGATCGAAATGGTTGGCGCTATGATGGAGACCTTTATTCTTCGGCTATACCTTCACTGCGTTGGCTGGTAAATAGCCCTGTACAGTGCATTAATGTTGGCAGGTCTGTTCGTCCCGAATAGTGCACGGCTTTAGTGCACTGATGCACACACGATCGCTCTCGGGATCGGCGGGATTCGCAGATGAATGTGCTCTGCAAAGTTTATCGCCAGACAGTAGGTAGTGTCAGTCACCAATTTAAAAATAACCTTTAAGTATACCCGTTCTTTATGCTAACATTCCGTCACACGTGGGATCCAGCAATAGCCTCATAAATATTTCTCATTTATACTGAATATTTTTATGAAGTTTTCTTATAATATCAATGAAGGTTACAAGAAACACGTAATAATGATTATAGAAAGTATTTATTGTTTCTAAAAAAACCAGTTCTTAGACAGTAAAAGGACAACTAAGCAAATAAAATCTCGTACATAGATTTTTTCCCTAGATTTGGGGTCGGCTGCTAATTCAACCGGTTTTACCCAAATATGAGTTTTTGACATGAAACGACTGGCATCCCATGATCTCTGCAACCCTGAGGGTAAACTGAACTCAAAGTAAAACTAGTTGTCAGTTTATTTGAGGACACTTACTTCCCAATAACCATTGCCATAGGTGTTCATGACAACCGGGACCGACGGCTTAACGTGCTCTCTGAGGCACGGACGGGAAACACTGCCATCTTCCATACTCCGGGCTGCTATTAAGAATTTTTTGCAAGAAAAACTAAACAGCAGTCCGACCCAGAAATGAACTCGAGACCTCTTAAGATGCAGTTGCTTACGCTAATCACTAGACCAACAAGGCAGTCAAGAGGCACTTATCAAAAGTTTTAAAATTTAACTAAAACATCAACTTCTTATTCATATAGTCATTATTTTCTATTTTAGTAAAATAGTAATCAAAAACTCTTAATAATTTAGAAAATAAATAATAATCGAAATAACATAAAAAATTACAAGGCCTCAGTTAAACTATTGTGCTTACGACAAAATTTATTCTTTGGGTTGGCATGTTGCTTGTTTCCTCTTCAGGCTTACTGTCGGAAGAGTTATCGCTTTCCTCCACTTCAGACGTAGAATATTGTTCGCTATGTATTGTTTCACTGTCACTTATATCACCTATCTCCTCTAAAAGTTTTATAAAACTACAGGCCACGCGTCTTGTACTACGTAATGTCTCGGGTGGTGTCTACAGGTACACCATATACGTAAAACAGGTATTACATTACGAAGAAACTTTTTTATCTTTTATATCTCCCGCTAAAGAAGTAAGTATCTTAGCGGGAGAGCAACGTATATCTACCTGTCGAAGGCCTTCGCAGCGCACTGAGATTAGCTGAAAGCCACGTGGGGTCTGCTCAGACCCCACGTCCCTTTTTTATTTTGTTAAATGTTAAACACTATTAATTTCGAACTTTGCAGCAGATATTTATTTATTAGATGATAATTTTCGTGAAATATAGGTACTGTAACCGACCTACAAGTCTTACGTCTTTAAACTTCTCTCGGGAGATAAACAAATTAACCTAAATATTATAAGAAATAAAATTGTTTACATTACCCAACGTACAGTTAGTACGGCATAAAATAAAAACAATTAATTTGAGATTACATGACAGTTAAAAGACAGATAATAGATGACCATTTGAATATAATAGTTGTGCAATAGTTATGAAATATTATTTCAAATGAATTTTACTAAAGACATAAATACAACAGCCTAAGCAACTAAAATTTTGGAGCAAAAACGGCTGTTTTTATATAGTTACTAGCAATAAAAATTAATATTATTTTCAATTTAGCTAAAATTGAATGTAAATTATTACAGTTTGCCAGAAAACAGAACAGAGATCACAGAAAAGAGGGAAAACTTTTTTGCGTGATAACATTTTAGATAACACAGTACATTAACACTTAATTTGCCGATTTTAGGTATGTTTTGTTACTGAGTGAATGTTTTTATAATACCCCATTAGTTTGCTTCGTCTATGACGATTTAATCGATTTTAATTAATTTTTTTAACTAAATACTGAAAGTTCTACAAATGATAATTCAAGGTTTATATTTTGTAAACAAAATATTTTTCCTGAGATCAACTTTCCCCGATCGGTTTTAAGTCTAATACGATATGGCTAAACTTCAATTTTACGTATGTCCACAGATAAATAGACAATATCAATTTTTGGGCCTTACCCATCAAAAATATTCGACTTCGAGATGCTCTCCGTGACACTGATGGGTGGAATATGTTAAGAATTATGATGAACCGTACCAGGATGACTTAACTTTGCACTAAACTACTACTTGCAGTGAGCTACCGCTGAACCACGAGCCCCTTTATGCAATAACTAGCTGTGCCCCGCGATGTTACCCACGGTTGTTGTTGTACCATTATAATAATTATCTAAAAGTGGCCTAAGTTACTCCGTAGTTCCTAAGCTGTCTGCCAGTAAATGTTTTGACAAAATGTTGTTCCAAATGTTCCCAATGTTCCAAATGTTCCAGATGTTCCAAAGATTAGCCGAAACAGACAGACAGACTTAATTAATAATTGCTTTTTTGATGTATCTACTATAAATACTGTGATATATATTTAGTGAAAGTCTATTAATTTGAAACTATAAACAGACACTTCATTTTTATTTATTTCTTCTTCTTTTGATGAGATGGCAACCAGCCGAATCAACTATTTCTGCTAATGTCAAGTATTTAGTCTTCAATACTAAGTCTTTGAGACGTCAAGTCTTAGTCTTGATGTAATTAATGATTAAAATAATAAAAAAAATGTAGATGACATGAAATGGGAACCGTCTTTAAAAAAACAAAAAATGATCTCCTTTTGTTCATTTGTAGATAGAGGACTCTCTTTTGACACTGTCGAAATGAATAGATGTGGTGGTGACTTCGTATTCTTAATCCACCATCATCCACTATCACATACACACAAGCTTAAAAAATATTAATTGTAATCCAGAACGCAATAGCACAACTCTTATTCTATTTTTAATTCAACACTTATAAACAAACATTTCCCCAAACCTTCTATAGAGACAAAAATTCGCCAAAAATTCGAAATCTTATTGTTACGCATAAATTAAATTAAATGTTATAGGCATAGAGATTTGTATAACATTTTGCAATTGTCTAAAATAAGTATTTTTGTTAACAAATTATATACATTTCGTAAGATTATGTTAATGATGCGACTTGTATTATAACAAAATAGGCATAATAAAGACATAATCTATGTTTTAATTAAATCAGAGAATATTTTTACCCGATTTTCAGCAAACTTCAGGAAAAGAGAAATTTGTTTGGAATACTTGAAGTTTTTACATAATTGTTATAAATAAATGAAAATTAGGCTTGAATTAAGTATTAAGTATTCTTAATTAAGTATCTATACAGCGATATTTCAGCTGAGATGGACACTATATTTGCCAGATTTATTCTAGAAATAAAAAAAATTAAAATTAATTGTCAAGTTTCGATCACTGGGCGATCACCCGTAATAATTTTTATAATATAAAAACAAACTACGGATTGGGTGTCTTAACAACCGGCAGTTTGAGTTACAAATATACCTCTGACCATTTTGAGCTATTATAATTAATCTATAAGCATGTGTTTACTTTCATTGCGTTTCTTTCAATCTATTCTTCTCTTTCCCAGACATACTTATTTTGCCACCTTCAAATCCATAAAAACGATCATTGGTTCATTAATTAATCTACTAAATAACCTCAAAATCTTGAGAAATTATTAACTTACGGAAAGTTATATTTGGCAGGTTGGCAAGCTATATAGATATAAATGGAACTCATTACGTCTGCCGTTAAGTAGATAGCCAGAATGAGTAAGTCTAGAGGCTCTCGAAAGTTGGTATGAAAGTCCTTAAGGTGATCAAGAGTTATTTGGTTCTTTTAAGTGTTCTATACACTTTTAATAACAATTGTGTTTTCTCCTCCGACTTTTCTGTCCCCAGATTAACGACGACTTTACTCTCCAAGATGCGGAAGGGTATAAATATGTTAAGAATGGCCACATACCGAAAAAATGACCTAGTTAAGATTCTCTGACTTTGTGTGTACTAACATACTAGATTAACATATTTACACCACCTTTTATAATAATTAGTGTTGTATTTCAGAGATTTATTTATTTGCAGTCTTTCTTTAGATAACTACAAAAATAGCTTCTTCAAACCACTGCTTAAACTTATTTCTGTTTTTGATAACATATTTTTTAAGAAATAGGGGGCAAACGAGCAGACGTATCTCCTGATGGTAAGCGAATTACAGCCGCCCTTGAACACCCGCAACATCAGAGGCGTCACAAGTGCGTTGCTGTCCTTTGGGGATGAGGCCTCCGGTATTCTCACTCGCTCGGTAAAACACAGCGCAGATGCTGTTTCACAACAGTTTTTTGCGAGGCCGTGGTATCACTCCGATCGAGATGGCCCATGCATGCCGAAGCGTGGCTCTCCTACATTTCACGCATTATTGTTAGTAGTAGTAGTCTCATAATTACGTGTTTCAGAAAACAATCGACTTTCATAACTGCAAGTTACCTGTTCATTTAAGTGTTGCGTCAAGAATGCAAAATGCGATTTCTTTATAACAAACGACAATGCAAGGTTTACGTATTTCAGTAAACATTTAAAGATACGAAGTCAGCGTAAATAGATGGATGGATAGTAAAGTGCTAGCAACATGTCGAGTAGATCAAGTTAGAAATCTTGCAAATCCAACTGTCTGTGTTGTTGGGAAGTTAGAACTCTAATTTAATTAAACTTTTAACCCGTTTGTAACAGAAATACCAATTAAATTATAAGCACTAAAAAGAGTGCGTAAAATGTAACAAATAGCTTAATAAAAAATGTAATAAATAAACATTAAAATACATAAAAATAAGTTAAAACGGAATTGCGAAGGCTTACGTAATAAAGAAGGAACTTTTCGTCATTCAAAACTAAAAAAAAACTGTTTGTATCCTAAAATTTTAATCACTAAATACTGTATAATTAAGTCATAAAATATATAAGAAATGTGATCCTGACTATTAGAACATACTTTTAATATAATGTTATTTATCAGTTTATAAAATGTTTCTGCCTTTATAACTTAACAAAATCTTTCATGCAATTTTGCACTATTTATCTCTGGTCTCTGCTTTACACGCATGTTGGTTATAGCTCAATAAAAATAAGGTAATAAACAGCCTATAGCAGTCTACTGCTGGACATAGATCTCTACTTAGAAAGTAGGTTTTGGCCTACTCTACACAACTGGCTTGATTCAAATGTTCCTTCTCTTTTGTGTTGTCCTGCTAAGTTTGTTCCTTAGCAGACCCTTACGACATTCACAGGATAAATAGGTATAGTTACGCTTCAGAATCTTGATTCGCCAACACACTACACACGCCAGAGGCTAAGCTTAGTTCCTTTGTGAAACTTTAAATAGGTAATTTCATTGTTTTTTTTTATTTTTTACTAATTTATAGACCTCCAAACATTTAATTAAATTAAAATGTTTGTTTCAAATGTATCTTAGTCAGAGTCTATCAAGTAAAAATAAATGTATTCCATTAAATCATAACTCAAATGATGTTTTTACTACAGATCTTCAGGCACCATCCAGACTTTCTACGACAACACAAGTTTCTTACTACAAGAGGCAACACGAGTGTGAGAGTGAGGACGGTACGCTCGTGTCCCCTCGTCTCCCCTCGCCTTGCCTTGCTGTCGCTCCGCTTCGTGTCAGTTTTTCGGGCGCGAATTTGACGCCTGCCCCAGGAACGGATGCGAGAAGGACGCGGAAGTGAACGCGACGAAAGTTTTTTGGAAGAGAGGGGCGACGCGAGACAATCAACCACAAAGTCGCGAGAGTGTGGATCGCTAATACTGCTGCCTCTTCCACTGACTGACACTCGTGCCAAAAATCTCTAGTGCGCTCCTCGCGAGAGTTTGGTGTGGCATAAAATATAGCTTGATCTCTGTAACAAATATCTATAAAACCGACGAAGTAACTTTGAATAAAGGGTTTTATTATGTATAACCAGTTTTATCATAAGTGAAGCGTAAAATATTATAAATATGAAAATCCACGTCTAAAATGTGCGTCCACTGTACGTCGTAAGTTCTAAAATGACATTAGTGACAACTGTCACAGAGATCAAGCTGTTTTCAAGGACTGTAATGAAGAACATATTTATTTTTGAAACACCCATGTCGTGTTTTGAAACTTAAATGAAAACTTATTAATAATATTTACACATAACAGACATATAGTTGCAGTTTTCCTTTAAGGTAGATAACTTTAACAAGAAATGAGGAGGTAAACATGCAAAGATTAACTATGACTGTGCAGTTATAGTATTATCAGATTATAACCGCAGATAACGATTAACTTAATCCAAATCGTGATGAACTTGCAGGATGTGGTCACGTTACAATAATCAAAAGAGGTTTCTTTAGTAAACATGCTTTAAGATTAGATAGCGCTAAAATGGTTTTCCCGGGTTTAAATGCTGTCATGCTTTGTGTTTATAAAAATGGCGAACTGTGCTATAAAAATGAGTAGAAAGTACAGAAGATGATCTAAATTAATAAAGAGAGTTACTTATCATTGTTCAAAACCATAGTTTTGAATCTATTACTGCAGACAAAGCCACTAAATAATTTCTAAAAAAATTAATATTGTAGGCGCCATTTTGTGTTTTCAGCTGGTGTTGCTAGTTTATAAAGTCAAAAATCCCTCATAAAAATGTGGCCGGCGAATTTGTTTTATAAAATACTTGGTAGTTATTTGAAACGCTATGAATTTTAAATATTGAATTATAATATGGCCACCGCACACAAATATCAAAAAGTTGTGTCATAGATTTTTGTTCTTTTGTATTGCGATGCTCTATCTAGACATACTAATATAAGGTTTCAAGTTAACAATATCAAGAAAACGATTAAGTTAGAACACTAGGTAAAAAACATATGGCAGAATCTTAGTGTCATTATTTCCAAGAAAAAAGGATCTGGGAAATCCAAACAATAAAGAACGAATTGCTTTAACGTAGATATTAAAAAAAAGTCAAAATAAGTGCTTACATAAATGCTAAGTGTTTGGAACGAATTATGGAACGTTTGATATTTCAATACAATATCACATCAGATCCGGAGTCCCAATAAAACACTCAAAACCAAAATTAGTATCTCTTTAAGCTAAAAGCAACTCACTATAATTATGGCCGCTATATTTGTACTCGTTAAAGCAGGGTTTCTTTCGTTTACGCTGTTCTATCCTAAATGGAACATTATTTTAATGAGTTTTGAAATACTACCGAATGTTGGCCAGTGATGAGGTGAACAGATGAAAGGTCACACAACTGAACTAGAGAAATAAATGAAAATGTAAAAGAATATTAGTTATGACCTCAAATAATTGAAAGTAAAATGTAAAGATTTTTCTATTATTTATTAAAAAGACAACTTTCAAATAAGGACTATGTTCTTTGTAACTGGTAGTTTTACAAGTGTGCTTAAAGCTACCCAAGAATACCCAAACTCGAACAGCATATTATAGACTTAATCCACTCTAAAATTGTGCGGTGACTGCTCACTGTACCCAAACATGCTGTCAATATGATGATGATTCATAATAACCATAAATATATTGGACATCTGACATACAAAGCCATCTAGCCTCAAACTAAGCAGAGCTTGTACTATTAAAGCTAGATTATCCGATAGTATATTTCTATACCTAAAAATGTAACTTACTACAACTTCGCTTTATTACAAGAACAGTTACTTTACTGATACTTTAGTATGTATGGAACTATTAAAACGTTTATTTATTCTATTACTTAACGTACAAATTCATGCAGATTGGATGATGTAAAGTAATTATGAGTTAGGTGCACTTATGATGTAACGATAGATTTTAGTGATTTTAATAAATATAACAATTTCCTTGAACATACTACTAATATATTAGAAGAGACAAATATATACAGTAAAATATTCATAAACATAAATATATGCGTCTATATTTATATACAAACAGGCATTATAAAGGTATATAAATTTGTTATGTGATGACTAAGTCCCCGTTGACTTCGCAAATTCACCTAGTGGAAACTCTTTTGCCTTGAACTTAAAAGCGCACCGATTTCTAGCCATCCTGACCTCGGAGAAGGCGCAAACCACAAGGTTAAAGACTGGACAAAGATTGAAGAACCGATAAAAATGATAGTGTGAGAAGTTAATGTAGGTAAAGGAAAGGTAGTGTTATGATTATAGCATAAGAGTTAAAAATGTGTTGTTAAATAGGTAGGTAAAGTAGGGATGGAGAATTGAGGATAGCGTACAGGAAAGTGAGTGACTTTTTCCTGCGTTAACGAAAAGCTGCCTTACCAACTGGGAACGAAACCAGGAAATGTCATATTACTAATACTATCAAATTTTATTTAAATACAATAATATATATTCTACGTTCTACGTGTTTACTCCCTGAAGTAACATTTCTTACTTCCGTATGAAGCTTACATTCCACAAGGTACAGACTGTGGGTATATAAACAGAACTTTTCTTTTGACCCTTGAAATCTTGTTAATAAACTTTACTGAATAATTGCATTTAAAATAAATGCTTTTGTCATTGCAAAAGCGGATGTGAAATATATATATATGGCAACAGCTACTATTTCCTTGACATTCACTTTAAGGTTTAATTATAATAACTTGATTTCAGGAATATTATAAATTATCATGTCATTAAAATTTCAAACTTTGCTTATATTATGCAATAGATAAATCTGAATATGCCACAGGGTCGGAAAAAACCCAAAAGTCATGAGTTATAAAATATGAACCTCCATCGAATACTGTTTTATGATTTTTAATTAACTCGCTATCACTGGATTGTTGAAGAAACATAGACAAGTTTCATCGTAAAGCGATTTTGTATTTACAAACAACAGTTCAAAATAAGGCTTGTTCATTTCATGAAAATTTTTGCGACCAGGTGCAATAAAATGTAAATATTGCGTGTATTTTTCCATTATGTTCTTATCAAAGCATTTTTAGTTAACTAATCAGTGCATTAAAAATGTATATATATTGTTTTATGCGACATGCATTTTTCTAGTCGCAATCGAACAAAACATTTAGTTCGGTCGATAATAATCCCTTGGGCAAAAACCATGATTAGAATTGTTGTACTGTCATTTTTACATTCCAGCATCTACTATCCACAAACGCAGTAGTCGATGCTTTGGAAGCATTCTATGTTAATACAGGTATACTGGGCATCAATGTGTAAGTAGATTCACCGTCTAATGGCACTATATTGGACGGTTGCTCATATCATAAGGATTGATATGATATATGGGCCTGTTCTATGACAGCCAAAACCAGCTCACGTAGATCACAAAGGCTACATTCTTGGAAATATTCTTCCTTTTCTTTTTCCTAGCCTTTATTATTCCTCATATTATTTGAGGTCATTAAATACTAGTTAAATCAGTTTTACATGACTATCAGTCCGACCTCAGCTATATATGTATTGTACTGTATCTGTTGTCTTTATTCTGTTGTATGATACTCTTCTATTAATTATAGTAAGCAATGTTGATTTTGAAAACTATGATTTAGGTTTTTGGTAACGGTCCAAATATCTGGGTTATTTATATAGATAGTAAAGAGCCGTTATGATGGTGATTACGCCGGTAGCTTGTGAATGTGGTATTCACCAGCCATTGGCGTAATCTCATTTAGAAAAAGTTTAGGTGTGTTTGATTTCAATTCCTTTTCGGTGACCAATCTTATATGTGCTACCTAAAGATTTCTCCAACATATAAAAAGCGAATTACTAATTCTATTTGAAAATACCTGAAATATCTTTACTTGTGATCGGATTTGGAACAAAATTCATTCTTTTTATTTAGGTTTTTTCACTCCTCCTTAATAAAATTTTTAATTGTGTCAAACTTTATACTCCTTTTTTATAATTGTCGTTAAAAGAGCTCCAAAGATTTACTTTACGTATTAATATATAGTATATTCGTAGGTACAGGTTAATGTTGATTTCTATGCATTCATCACTATAGTTAAATTGGGAAGCGTCGATTTTTATTCATATTTATTATTTACTTTGAACACAGAGTTAAAGAGAAAAACGACGCCACAAAGTGGATCTTTGATATAGGCAGTTGGTTAATTTTTATTTGACTTACGGTCACAACAAAAATTTTTAAATTATTTTAATATACGTACAAATACAAACAAGTGAGTTAAAAAGGTATTTTTTTTTAAATAGAAGCTTTTCTTACTTGTTAATAAAAAAATACTTTTAAGCTCTTTCATTTGATACTAATATTGGGTGGAATAGTTTTGGATGAATAATAATAGCGATTATACTCGTATATAATTGCATTGTCATCAGAACTAAAGGGACATTTCAAATTTCAGCTCGATCGGGAATCGAGAAGTGGATCAAATTTAACTTTGCAATATTTGATTACAGACATACATCAGGACAGGTAAAACTAAATAAAATATTAAACTGATTAAACAGCAGACAGGCATATACTGGTAAAAACTAAAAAAAATCTCAGCTGTGTTGTATAAAAAACTCAGTACCCAAATGCAACCAGTACAAACCTGTAGAATACCTATTTGTAAACAAGTAAACGATCTAAAATCTTGAAAAAAGAACAGAGACTAAATTAAAGATAAGATTAAAGATAATTCTGTATCACAAACACTGTTTTATTTTCTCAAATTATCATCAGAAAATAAACAAGATATATGTTGACATACCAACCGGTGCGCTGATAGAAATACCTACCACACTCAACACAAAAATGACAATGATGGTCTGATAATACCCTCGATCGGAATATTTACGGCAAAACAGTTATATAATTTAATTTGATTTAACAGTAACAATCTAATGAAACGTTGTAAAATTCAAAATTTGTTTATATTTAACCAATAAAAGCCGTATAGTGTTCAATAATGAGATTTATTAATTCAAAATATCTGAATATAATTTTATTTCTAAAATTAAAATTATTGTAAGAAATTCTTGAATAGTATAATAGTAATCACGATCCACGTCTTGAATATTCTTGAAGATGGACGTTAGTTCAACATCCTTATGATTTTTTATGTTAATTTTGATTCTGACCTTTATATGTACTTGATTTAAGATGAATAATTTGTTTGTTTATTAAGTTCTAGAAAATTAGTAAGATTGCGAATGAATAAAAAATATCGAATAGGCAATAAAAATTGTAAAGAAATGTATCTTTTAATCATCATCATCATCATCATCAGCCTATTGCAGTCCACTGCTAGACATAGGCCTCTCCAATTTCACGCCACTTAGTTCGATCTATGGCTTCTCTTCTTCTCTTCTCTTCTCTCTTCTATGTTTTAATAATTAAGTATAAAATTATTGAAATATCAAATATTAAGGGGGCACAGACACACACATCCCATCTAATAGGGCTACATTTTAACATTTCAGAAGATTGCCTTTAGGCATTATGCATGCATGCAGAGCGTAAGAACAGTCGTAAATTCGATACAGATGTTACTGTTTGATCGATAACGTTCAGTGAGTTTTTGGTAAAAGCAACAGTTCGGTTTCCTATTTGTTTTATTGCAAATAACTTTTATTTAGCCTATGAGTATAGTGTATTATATCTATACTAATATATAAAGCTTTGGAGTTTGTTTGCTTGATTGTGCTAATCTCAGGAACTACTTGCCCAATTTGAAAAAAATATTTCAGTGCTTGATTACCCATTTATCGAGGAAGGCTATATATGATCACGCTAAGAGCAATGATAGCGGAACACTAATGAAGAATGTTATAAGAACGTGGAAACATTATTACGCTATGGGCAAAGGGAGACGTAAATAATAAAAAGAAATTTGGCGACTTCCACTACAGTGGTAACAAAATTAATTGATAGCGCCATTTACCGAATATACGTCGAACTACGGAGTAATGAAGAAAACTACCAATTCTAAATCGCGCAACAGAAGTTCTCACGTCGATTAACATATATATAAAAATCCAAAACTAACCATTGGGTAGTCACCACCTCGCTTAGTCGAAGGATCCTCCCTTTGTGTTAGAGGGACATCACAGACGTTCCTCCACAGTGGTGACCCCCACGTGAATGGAAGCAGTCTTCGGACTCACTGAAACTTTCGGCTATCAGTTCCGACTCACTTGAACTACTCACTCCTGTAAAAACCCTAAGTTTTTTATGCTTTATGCACCATTAGTAGTGACAAAGGTGGACTTAATGCCGTAGGCATTTTCTACCAGTCGACCTTAGGGTGATGCAGAGCCAACACTAGGTAGATGCACAAAACTAAACATATAAGTTGATATCATATCTCAATAATAAATACCATAAGTACCATAAGTAGTAATTATATTAATAGATATAATGAACACGTATACATACATAATATATACACAATATAATTTTCATATTTTTCATTTTCGCCTGGAATGAACTTACAAATTAAACAACATCTACATCATACTTTACAACATCATCATTTATATCTATGTAAAATATACTTACAAAGAGCGTTTAAAATATTTGACATTATTTCCATTAATGTAAAATGCATTAAATGAATAAATTATAATATCAAATACATAAAAATTTGATCGGCCTTATAGACCAATTCAATACGAAAGGTTAAAGTACTTAGCAGTGGTGTGCCTATTTATACAAATGCGACCTACTCGAGGCGACTGTTTGCATTCAATGCTTACCGTGAGTGCACGCACGATCGATATAGATCACTCGACTCGTACATTTCGGGTTACGGAATTAAACATCACGGGGAATTATTACAGTGTTGCTTTTTACGGGTTATTTGTATTAAGATAGTGTGGACATAGTGACTTTTTAGTTATAGTGGCTTAAAACTTTATTGAGTGAGGGTGGTTATTAGATTTAGTTTGGTAAGTTTTATTTATTTATTTAAAACAATTTAGATTTACGATAATGTATCTCAGTACTTTTTCTACTATTAAATGCTTCAATATACAACTCATATTTGATACATCAGTGCAATAATACTTCATAATTAGATTATTACAAAAAATATATGAAAGAATGTCGTGTAATTTATAAAAAAGATATTTTAAGGCTATTATAAATATTACAAGGGTTTTTACGTAATCTCCTGAGTGAGTGCTTTTTATGAAATACAGTTCATTGTACAGTGAAGTACTTACTATTTCCAATCACGTATAACAGTGTGAGTGTGAAATCGGATCAGTACCTATAATGATGACAATAATTTTACGATTCGTAATTAAATCTCAAGTTTATTTTCTGGACAACAGAATGTACTATACAATGAAGTATATCAATGCTTTATTGTTAAATATTTCCAAAGGTACTTCGCTATATCTTACTTATTATATTTGATTACTGATTTCTTCAAACTTATAAATTAAGACTGCGGCTTTGTAACTGGTTTGTGTTGTTATTTCTGTAGATGTTGTTTTAAATAACTTAAATTTGGACAAAAATAAAATCGACTTCAAGAACTCGACCAAATTGAAATGGGACCACACTGGAACCACCAGCTATCAAATAAAAAAGAATAATCAAAATAATTAAAGTTTGCATGTAAAGGTACAGAAAGTCAAAATTTTTAATTATTTTATCTTATAATGTTATGCTATAATATATTATCCCACTGAATGTACCAAGGTGTTACATCTTTTTTTATGGAATAGTGGGCAAATGAGCAGACGTATCACCTGTTGGTAAGCGATTACCCGGTAGAGCCGACCAATATAATAAAAGAATAATAATAAAAGAAATACAAATATATAATATACTGCCTCGGTGGCGCAGCGGTAGCGTATGCGACTGCTGTTCTTGAGGTCTCGGGTTCGATTCCCGGGTCGGATCAAATGTTTGTATGATCTACAAATATTTGTTTCGAAGTTTGGGTGTTTTCTATGTATGATGTGTATGTATTTACAAAAAAAAAGTATATATGTATTTATATCAGTTGTTTAGTACCCATAATACAAGCTCTGCTTAGTTTGGGACTAGATGGCGTTGTGTGTTGGATGTCTGAAAATATTTATTTTATTTTTATTAATATACGCCGAAGCGTGGCTCTTCCATGGCAGCCTATCACAGTAAGGAAAATATGTAATAACAGGTCAAATTATAGTGATCAAAACAGGTGTAGCTTAAAAAAAGGGAGGGCCACGCTTCGGCATGCATGGGCCGGCTCGACCGGAGTGATATTACGGCCTCACAGAAAACCGGTGTAAAACAGCACTTGTACTGTGTTTCACTGAGTGAGTGAGGCTTATCCATAATCCAACCCTTCCTCTAATCCCCCTTCCCATCCCCCAAGGGCGGCAACGCACTTGTGACGCCCCTGGTGTTGCGGATGTCCATGGGTGGCGGTAATCGTTTACCATCAGGCGATACGTCTGCTCGTTTTCCCGCTATAACATAAAAAAAAGTTACGATTATCGAAATTCAATAAACAGGCGATTTCGAGTATTTAATTAAATGATCAAATTGAATGCGTAGGTCAGGGTAAAAATTGTCACTGAAACCTTTTTACACTTATTAATTATTTATTAATGTAATAAAGAAATTATATATGTAATTCATTGCTGCTTACTTAATTGGCTAAATTAGCGGCCCAATGTTCTCCGTTTCAATAAGTAGCAATGATTTATATATACAATTTCTTTTAAACACAAAAATGAAACATTTTGTGTACAAAAATTCTAAGATAAAATTATATTACAATAATCAAAATTAGCTTTTCTAATTAAATTTTTAATCTGTTTATAAAACAATGAAATGAAAAAGTAAAAATTATGTGTTTACGTACTTTTTATTTTTAGGGTTCTCTTCCTCAATAGGAAAAAGAAACCTTTAAAGGATAACTTTTTGTCCATTTGAATGTCTGTAAAGATCCGATTTCTTAAACCCGAGTTTAGGTTTCAAGTATGAACAACTTTATCAACAACTTTTATTTATGTTTATGAACAACTTCGTGTTTTTTTTTAATTCAAAAAGTATACATGTCAAAGTAATCATAAGATATGGTTATCATTTCGCAAGTTAATAAAATCAATTCATTATGTTATACATCAATTTACGAAAATTCATTTTCTTACAGTAACGTTAAGCTTTCACACAAAGTAAAAAGGACAATATAATATATGTACATAAACCTACGAGAATCAATTCCCGAGCGTCTGCCATATACGTAGACCTCCATATATATTTGTAATGACCAATTCGTCAACCCCATCTACATTACTTGTTAGGTTTTCTTTTTTTGTTCCTGAAACTGCCTATATATAAAACTTCCGAGCCATTTTATTACTGTTTTAGTGCGTTCCTTTCTTATGCTTTGGATGCAATATTATTTTTTAAATAAATGAGATTAATGACCTTTTTTGAACTCCTATTAAAGTTTTATTATGACATATTGAGTTCAACTGTAAAGAAACTCACATTTACCTTCTTACAATTAGTCAAAATTGATTAAAGTAAAATTAGTTATAATAATAATAGTAAACTTTACATAGAAAGTTTACATAGGAGAGTTTTAAGTACTGAATTTAAAATTCTAGCAAGAAGTGGGTCCCCTGGTTCCCAGGCTAACACATGTAACTTGGGAATCACTGGTCCTCTTAAACTATGACATAATGTATGTAACCACCATGTGTCAAGAAGAAAGAATACTTAAAAAATAATTTGAAAAACTTAATACGTGGTGCATGCAAATGTATGGGTGTGCGTTCATGAGTATGGTTTCAAATGCAATTGAAAATAAAGTGATAATCACAAGTTTCTATTAAACTATAATCTATATCTATATATAATCTATTAAACTATAATCTTGTGTACAATTGTACACAAGATTATAGTTTATTAGAAACTTTGTTGGTTAATAGAAAAATAGTAATTACTATCTACAATACATATGTTTGTTCATGAAGGATATGACCACAAATGTTGAAACAATTTTGAAATATAGATGCCCTAAGTAACTTATTTGTATTTTTTCTAAAATATGAATACCTTAATTTCTGTACGATCTTGGCATCGAACGTTACTTCATTTCTCTTACTCACCTAAGGTAAAATAATAATAATACGATTACAAAAAACTTAACAAGGTCTTTACTATTAAGAATCGCACTAGTATTCCTTACTAATGCGCAATTAATAAGTTGTTTAGAAACAATTTGTTGGTAAATAATTCGTTTATATTATTTTTACTTAAGCAATCCAGTCGTATATCCACTGTCTGTTGTTATTTAACATAGTTTAGCACTAAAGGCAGCTGTATACCTACTCATAATCACCAAAGAACAAAAAATGAAGTTTTTACAAAACACTAGTCCGTAAACAAGGATTGACCATAAAAATGAACCTATAAAATAAATCATTGAACACATCACTCTATTAGTTACAATCATAAACCTATTCATTAAAATATTCTCATAAAATTATCATAAATTACAATAAAATCCAGTACCAGTGAAGTTACGATAGCAATAATTTAATTTTGCAAACGAAACCACTTTGAATTTTGTCTAAATTACAATGTAATATGCTTGTTGTGTAATTTACATTAAAGGAAAACAAATGTACACGTCCTAAAATAAATTATATTTTGTATAAAAATTAAATGGTTGTGTACCGTTGTGATTCAAAGCATTCAAGGTAGTAGAGCCACGCTGATTTCAGTTAGCACGAACCGGCTCGACTGGGGTGGTACTACCCTCGCAGAGAATTAACGTTAAATGACAGTGTTCGTGCTGTCGTGCTTCGTTGGTGGGCGCGAGACCGGGGGCCCAATGATGCAGAAGTATCACTAGGCTATGGCTTTCTAATTTATTATAAAATTAGACTGGCGGATGTCATCACTAAGCCTTCCCATGTAATAGCAAGTTTTAACAAGAACCGTCTAATATCACTTTCATGAGATATTTAAGAAAGATATATTTTAATAAGTTTTTATTTACATTATCTTCTGTGTTGCGTAGTTATTTTTTTACCGTTTTACCTTGTTAGTGTACCTACCATTTCCTGTATATTGTTTTGTTATTAGTAATTTGTTATTTTATTTATATTTTCGTTAAATTTATTCATATTTATCATGCGTTCTAGAAAAAAAAATGTAAACACCTAAAAAATTTAGTTTATAAACATTTCCTTAGCATGCTTAATAAAGTTGTTATTTCTAACAACAACTCTATCTCGATTAAAACTAGTTTTTCATGGTCACTCTATTATAGTAAAGTACGGATCCGGTTCTAGCAACATCCATTAAAATAAGTGACATTCACCCTTTGATTACTGTTACAAAATATCAGGTATCATCTAATTAAAAGTAATCAAGGCAGATCAGATAAGAAACACCTTCACTGTAAGAATATCGTATATATTTGGGCCGTGTTGTATTTCCATTTAGAAGTAGCAAAACATTACTCCAAGGAATTCAAAATTTTAATACACTAGATGACCCACGTAACTTCATTTGTATCTCTTCAATCATGGTAGGCTTCTATTTAGGCATGCCAATAAATTAAATATTTCAAAGAAACATAAAAATCGGTGAGATAGTTTCACAATTCATCGTGAGCACAGCATATAAAAGAACCAATTAAGAAATTAATAATGTAAAGCTAAAGAGTTTGTTTGTTTGCTTGAACGCGCTTAGTCACAGGAACTACTGGTCCGATTTGAAGAAATATTTGAGTGTTAAATAGCCCATTTCTTGAGGAAGGCATATATCACCAAGCCAAGACCAATAGGAGCGGAGCACCAATGAAGAATGTTACAAAAACGGGCAATAGGAGACGAAAATGAGGTTGCGTAAGTCAGCTAGTAATAGATATGAAGTATAATTAATGTGAACCGTGAGTGTCTTATATTGTTATAATTACATTAAAATATCGATGATAGGAGGGTCACTATAAGACAAAACAGTAAAACTATAAAAGTCACCCAAAAATTTTTTACAAAATAAATCAAAACACAAAAAACTTTTTTCAATCGATGGCGTTATCAAGGTTTTCGATCTTTTCTAAGTAACCGTTATTTTCAATAACTAATATTAACAACAATTTATACTTATAAGACAGATAACTTTATTTTATCTTTATCATCAGTTAAATAATACCTATGAAAATTTGAAAAGACTGAGTATCCTAAATTAAACTTTTGACTAACATTTACAAACATGACGTTCACATATAAGCAGTTATTATCTATATTATGTCGATATTGTTATAAAGGTCATTTTTATTAATTAACGACCCGACGACGTGGAAACGTAAATCGTTAAAAAATCTGCTATTTGTTATATTGTGCTTCAATCACGTTGAAAACGGCTAGCTGCAACGTGATAATTTTTAGAAGGCTTCGAGGTGGATCTAAGGTTAATAAACTGCCAAAAATTAAAATGCAGTAATCCATAGAAATATACTTAGTCTTTTTTTATAACTTAAAAACCACAGAATAATAAAGAAATATGTTTAAGATCGTTATAAACCAACTCGATAGTGACCAAGATTTATTTTTTTACAAATATAATATAGTTGATTGCCATCTTTTGAGACAAATGATTATAAAATTGTTCCATATAGGCTTAATATGATAACTATGTGGCATGTTAATTAAACCATACACGAGATAACAAGTGAGAAAAACAGATAGGAGGTTCTCGAATTAAATAATACAACTATCAATTCCAGGTATTATTTAAGTTATTTATTATTTGTTTGTACTAACAAACTGATATTTTAAAATTAAAATTTAGGCACTTTTTAGATCGTTAATCAATTAATAATAATTTTCTAATGTGCGTTATTTGCTTCACGAAAAACTTTAGATATTAATATTTAATGAATTTGTTTACGTGTTATATTGATTTGAACTTTGACTACACGGTTGGCCTAGTGGTTTAAGTGGTCGCCATACCGCTTCCTGCTGCGCCAAGTGTTGTGAGTTCAAATCCTACATGGGACAACACTTTGTGTAATCTATAAATTGTTGTTCTAGGTCTGGGTGTACTTTGTGTCCGTTTCATGTATGTTTGTAAAGATCCCCGTGATACAGGAACGTATATTCCTAATGCGGGAGTTGTCTTTTAAAAAAAAAGAAAAAAAAGAATACATCTAGTTTGTATGTGTTTTAGTGACTACTAATTTTCGTTGTCAAAATGTAAATAAAAAATCTAAAACTTATCTGGCATTCTTTGAAGCTGTAAATAATCGAAATTCTAAGCGAATGCAATCAAACCAACAAGATTATAGCCATATCTGCAAATATGGTCGTTAATCAACAAGTAAGTCGTAACCTTAAAATTATGTTGTCTCTTGAACATCCATGACTCCATACGTCTATGATGCCACAAACATGTTTCTATAAAAGTGCTAGTCATGTCCAGGTAATACAATTGTATCATGTGTATTGTGAAATCTTATCATTTTGTTAAACATGATGCCGACCACTAAAACTTTGTTCACTTATTAAGTTAATAATGAATTAATATTTATGTTTGGCTTATGTTGATAACATTTCGTTAAACAACTTATAATTTTTGCTCCAACAACTGACCCATAAATATAGAATACGACAATCTCATGTTTGTATTTAAGTGTAAAAATTTAAACCTACAGACGCGATTTTAGTAATAAAATAAAATAAAAGGTAACAAAAAAGTGAGCACAGGTATCTGAAACGTACCTGAACCTTCCTTACTTTATATCGATATTATTGATATTATAAATGTTAATAGACAGCATTAAAGAATATGACAACAAATGTAATTAAGTAGGTTAACTAAAGTAAATCAACTGCGTCGTAATTGATAACAATATATAAATAAACTAGGTATGTAATCACTGATTATCACCACATTAATGTTTATGCGACTTGGATTGTAGAGTCGGCAACAACATTTACTTAAAAATAAAAAGATGCAGTATATTTGTTATTTCACATCACACCACATCAACATCCTTTAACAGTCCACTACTAGACATAGGCCTCTGCTAAAAAAGGAGGTTTTGGTATACTATACCACGCTAGCCAGACAGGTTGTCATAGGGTTTGTTTCAAGTTTGCTGGGAGGGGTCTGGATGGCGTAAGAAAGCGGTTCCCGGATCCATCCCGTCTCAGGCGCAGAGTGGTACACCGGATTTGTTTCAAGTTTGCCTTCTCTGTGTAGTGATGTTGTCCTGCGTAGATTTTGCTCTTATTTGCCTCTTACGACCATACCCCATGGGATACGTAGGGATGGTGACACACCATATTCTTACTCCGTCAGCAGACGTTTTGTTATTTACAGTACTGGGTAAGAAATAATGAAGTAATCGCAACCATACCTGTATTGCATACCTATATATCTATCCTGTATTTTAAAAAACAACTAGAGGTATATCATCAACTGTTCTAAATACTACGCCAACTGTATTATACCAATTTGGATGGATGAATTTTCATAAATATATTCTGTACAAGAAAACACATGATCTAAAAATATTGAGATAAAAAGCCACACGTGTCTCGGCATGAGATGAATGGAATTACAGGGCCGCGTATGTTTGCGAGCGAATTATATTCTAGGTCACTTATCTTAGCAAAATATTTGTAAAACGTTGTTAAAATTAGCATTCTCGGAGGTCTACATTTGTATAAAAATACAGTGCATATTACAACATACAGTTGGTTGAGTTATCAATGAGCTATAAATATATGCTTCCAAGGCCCTATAGGGGTCCGCCTCCCGGCGCCTCTATCATGGTCAACTCGGTCCTCGTACTGCTTCAGTCCCAGATGAAGTGTGCAATTCCAACAACTTGCTCAGAAGTTGGTCGACGCTGGCTCTGCCCTTGGCCGACTTTTGTATAATTTGGGTAGATATAGTAAAGACTAAAGACCAAATTGCAGTGGTCCTACTTTTGTATTATACTCCTCTTACTGTAAATTTCTTGTTTTTCATATGTTGCTATTTCATCAATTAATATTTTGGAAAGTGTCCAAAGCAAATATCCAAAGAAAAAATACAAACTAATTCAGCTTAGATAATGTCTAGATGGACAGTCAAAGCAATAAAAACAAAGAAAAAAGTATGTGCCAACTCCGGGCCTAAAATAGTTTTCCCGCATTTAGTATCAAAGGCACTGTCAGTGGATACGCATACGTCGCTGTCATATTTTGTGTTGATGTAAATAGCGAATTATGCGATAGCGGTGTGTAGAAATTACACAGGACAATCTAAATCAATAAAGAAATTTACCTATCATTATTAACATACAAAACAATGGTTCTTAACCATTGTTTTGTATCTTTTTGCATCAACAAACAGGCATTAAATAATTTCTAAAATAAATAACTATTGTAGTCGGCATTTTGTTAGTTGTATTAAGTCAAAACTCCCTCCTAAATAATGACCGGCAGAGCTGGGTTGCATAAAATACTTCATGGTAGTTATTTGAAACGCTATGAATTCAAATCATTTTTGTAATTCAATATGTCCGACGCATAATTTTCATAAAAAATACTATGGGTATTGCGTAAGGGGTTTTTAGTTATACTGAGTATAAATTTCATGTCCTTTTTAATACGTCCGTCCGAAATCTAAAGAAATGCTATGTACGCGTAAACTTGTCGCCGCGCTAGTGACTCAAACGCCACCAGCGCGCGATATTGTGCTAGTTCGCTTGAACCGTTGCCTCGGCAAGTGCGGTAGTAAAAATGGTGTTTTGCAGCATTGTTCACCGGGATAATTTGTTTACTACGTGTAATTACAATAATCTAG
This sequence comes from Hyphantria cunea, assembly GCA_003709505.1. Lineage (NCBI taxonomy): Eukaryota > Metazoa > Arthropoda > Insecta > Lepidoptera > Erebidae > Hyphantria > Hyphantria cunea. The sequence continues at coordinate 3,406,886 of PKRV01000173.1, read as the reverse complement.
TACTTAGAAGCAGTAGAAACGCATTTAACGTGGTCTTAGTATTCTAGTATGAATTTTACCGTTTTTTTTGCGATAATTGAACAATATCTAGATTTTATTTTTATTTTTCATTTTTATCACTCGATAAATTAATTTATTGCAGCTCATGTAGTTGAATTATCAGTTGAAGTATGCTACTGCCAATCAAGAGGTCTCGGGTTCAAATCCCGGGTCGGGCCAAACGGGTTTTACAGAGTTTTTCTGATTGTATAAATACTTAATAACAGCTCGGAGTTTGGAAGTTGGGGTCTGAATCCGCGTGTCTCGGAGAGTACGTAAAACTGTCGGTCCTGCGCTTGATCTCTCCCTGATCGTGTCGGTTAACCGTTCCATCGGATTATGAGAATGAGGAAACTGAGAGTGCACCTGTGTTTGCGCACACACTTGTGCACTATAATATCTCCAGCGTAGTTGGCTGGTATCCGTAGAGACTAGACGCCGTAGCCGTAATCGGCTAGTAGAACATCATCATCAGAAAAGGACATAGATATCCACCTTAATTATTATAACGGCCTTATTATTATGCAAAAATGCCTGAAAATGGTCCCATAAAGACAGTTATTCGATAAATATGTTCATTTTACGGGACAGTGATTTTAAAAACCTACTTAATCCTTTTTATATTATTTTACAATACATAATCATTCATACCATTCTTCTATTACCATCACCGTGGGAGAGCCACGCTTCGGCATGAATGGGCCGGCTGGACCGGAGTGATACCACGGCCTCACAGAAAACCGGTGTGAAACAGCACTTACGCTGTGTTTCATCGAGTGAGTGAGGATACCGGAGGCCCATACCTCAATCTAACGCCCCCTATCCCCCTCACCATCCCCCTTCCCCCCAGGCCGCCATAGTGTGGGTCACCATGCTGCATTGTTCTTTTTCGCATTGAGGATGGTGACAACCACTCTTGGATTCTGCTCTTGGATTAAATATAAAAAAAAAAAATCTTGGTTCCCTGGTATTACAGGATTACGGTAGTAGCCAAGCACTAGTGTAGATATGTACAATCACTACCACAAATGCAGAAAGTGTAATCATTGTGTGAAGTGAGTGGACCAATACAACGTAATATCAATCTTAAATTAATACACATACGGCTTAGTCCAGTTTGGATAATATTTTCGCAGATCGTGTAGTTACTTTTTATGAATGTAGATGTAGCACCGCGCTAGCGACACGCGATTCCTTAGATCCCAGCACTACACACAATTTTTATTACCCTATTTAGATTTCTGTGGTTGTATCACATTTTGTTTCCGTAGCATATTTTTCTAGATAGAAAATGTATTCAAAACTATTACAATTTTTTTTCCCACTATCAAAAAAATATATACAACTGGTATCATTTATGCACTCACACTAGGAAATCAGAATGACATGAGGCGAGTGTTAGACGTAGAAATCACGCACACAAATATCGAAAATTTGTGTCATTTATTTTTGTTCTTTTGTATCGCGATGCTCTATCAAGACGTATAGTTACCGTGTAAACATGTTTTTTTTCTGAAATATCCTCAAATATGCATGTCAAATAACTTTTATTTGACAGGTTATTATAACTGCCAAACAATAAACGGTATCAGGCATAAATATTATTAGTCTGAAATAAGAGATTTTAAAGAAGTGCACGGTGTTAAGAAAAAACTTCTTTGTAAAAAAAAACTACATGTATGCTATAAATTGCCCTTTCACATCAAATGTGCTTTAAATTGTATTTAAAATCTCGAAGAATGGTAAAACGTTATTAATAAATGACACTGGTAAGTGCCTTTGCGAATATTATTAACATTGTTATTTCGATTCGGAGTAACACAATAGAATCTATAACTATCTGCGTTCAAAGTCCCCACAAAGACACCAATGCTATAGAATACACTTGTACCGTAACCTCTCTAAATTAATGTTTTGCATTACTTTCTACCATAATATTATTATATAGTCTTGTCACGACTTTGCACCTAAATGAATCACTTCTTGCTGGTACACATACAGTACAGTATTATGGAAAACACGGAAATTAACAAAACTAATATTGTTATCATGCTACTTCCGCTTGTTGGATCATAATCTGTCCTGTTGTTGTAACTCATAGTTCCTACGGACTTAAAGTTCGACCTTCCTTGACGGCCTTTAACTAATCGACGTAGATACAATAACAATAAATTATATTATTGACTCATAATAAAAGAAATAGATTATAGTTTTCAAGTTTATGAGTTTACATTTTTTTGATCATATAAGGGAAAATGACCAGACGCATCTCCTGATGGTAAGCGATTACCGCCGCCCATGGACATCGGCGATACCAGTTACAAGTGTGTTGTGACAGACAGAGTACTCTCAATTCTTGATGGTTTGAAGGTCGTATTGATCCGGGAATACCAAAGGCGACAGTTCATTTCACAGTTGTGTTGTGCGATGCCGAGGCCTTGAGGAGTGCACAGTTGTGGACTGGCAACCAAAATTTCTATCGCGTAGGACGAAGGGGAAACAGGCGGCAGGAATCAGTCCGAACAATTCCTCGGAACACTCCCCATGGTAAATATGGTAGAAGATGCTCAGGGAAGCCACATCTATACGCAATGCTAAAGATTTTAGCCGAATTGAAAGGTCTTGGCAATCGACGATTCGAGTCGCTGTCCGTAGAATGCGGTGCGCCCTTTTTGGAGATAATATTCCATGTGAGGTCAGACCTGCGCCTTATAAAGCAAAAGGCGGTGGGCTGTAATGAAATACTGTCTCGATCTGTTGAGCAAACCGAGCTTCTTTAAGGCTTATTTGGCCTTACCCTCCAAATGACCACGAAACTGGATTTCAATCGATATATCAACACCAAGTATTCCAATATTGGCTGAGGCAGACAGGGGAGTATCTTCAAAACAAGAACATAAGACCCACGGCAGTTTTTTAGCGGTGAAAGCGCAAATTTATCTCTTTGTGGGGTTAAATTGAACTAATTAAATCTAACCCAATCTGAGACCTTTCCCAAAGAGGTCTCAACTTTAAATACAGGTTTGTTTCAACTCTCAATGACGTTTTCCCGAGAAATATTAGCACGGCCGGTGTAAAGAGCATCGCCGGTGCTGTCATCTGCATAACAACGAATGCCGCTAATTTGCAACATGTCATTGATATAGAGGAGGAACAAAGCAGGCAATAACACACAGCCTTGCAGGACATCTTCATTCACAGATATGGAGTCAGAGACTACGATACGACCTTTATGATTCTATCTGCTAGACAGCTACGTAGAGGCTAAGACTTTATCGCATAATTTTTCGAGAAGCCCATAAGAAGGGAGCTACGAAAGAAGCGTTTTGTGCCAGATCCGGTCAAAGGCCTTCGTAATGTCTAAATTAACTGCCAAAGCTTCCCCATTAGTCACAATCGCATGTGTCCAGCAATGTGTCAGGTATACCAGAAGATCACCAATCCATCAACTCTTACGGAAGCCGTACTGCTGGTCACTAAGCAGATAATGACTTTCTAGATACCGTAGGAGTTAACAGTTGACAACGGATTTCAATATTTTCGAGAAAAGGGAAGTTATGGCTTGATAGCCATCTACAGACTGATGTCTGTGGAAGGATTAGAGCGATCGCTTATTTTTGGGATCAGGTGGACCAATACTGTCATTTATGATGCCGGGACTACGCAAAAAAAGTAGGAGAGCCGAAAAGGACGCGTTAAGACCGGTGCCAATTCTGGAGCGCACATCTTCAATACTAAGGAAGGGATATCATCAGGGTCTCACTTGACCTATGGATGTCCAGGAACAATATTGCTAAATGCACTGAGCGTTGGTGAAACTGAATATCCAACATACGGCTCTCGCACTGCGGTATGGTAGGCGGCTCCTGTTCCTCGTCATCCAAGGTTGAGTTAGAGGCAAAGTGTTTTGCCAGAATATCAGCTTTCTCCTTTGCGTCATAGGCCAACAGATTATTTCCCCAGTGCAAAGGTGGAAGAGATGGATTACAGAAATTCCCTTCGACAGCCTTGGCAAGGGAACAGAATGCTCGGGTTCCCGAAAGAAGAGGCTCAAGCCTCTCGCCAATACGAGCAATGTGCTACGACTTCACCCTTGCAATGCTTCTCTTGAAGGAACCGAAGACACTTGCCACCAATAAGGACTTCAGAGAATGAAATGAAAAGCTCCGTACCTAACTTGTAGTGCCACACACGACTGCTGTTTGCAACTCGTAATCGCGGCGAGCACGAGAGAGGCACTGAACATCTAGATTACTCTGTAATCCCCTAGCTTTGCAGAATTCCATGACTAGCGTGGTAGTTGTTGCTGTGATTTTACTGCTCGAATGTGGTTGAGAGCAATTTTGCCCTCCCCAGAATACGAGGTGCAGCCTGGGGATCCACGTTTAGGCTCGTTGTGTCCTGAGCGCGGACACCCAAACAGGGATTCTCCAACGCTAGCGCAGTTGGTACCCTCCTGCGGTGACAATCTGTATTTCATTTACATATTCATGGGAACGGGGGTTTGTCCTCCGGTTTCCTCACTTGCTCGGTGAAACACAGTGCAGGTGCTGTTTCACACCGGTTTTCTGTGAGGCCGTGGTATCATTCCGGTCAAGCCGGCCCATTCATGCTGAAGCATGGCTTTCCCACGGTAACATTATACGGTGTGTGCAACAAAAGAAAAAATAAAAAAGTATTGCTAAATATACAGGAGCCTCAAAAATTTTCAGATAATTTCTATTTGTTTCTTCCCTGTGATTTAACAAAATTCAAAAATAACAAAAAAGTGTCTCTATAACACCTTGTTGCGCTTTGGTCGTAATGATTGGGTATCGAATTAGTAACAAAACCATAGAATCGAAAGTAAAACCGATTGTAAATCTATACTATGACACGGCACGTATTTAAATTTTAAAATCCTTCTGAAAACTAAGCATAAACTAAATGAGAAACGAAAAAACTGCTATATAAATTCTGAAATAACTGTTCTAAATTGATTGTCAGAATATATCAATCAGTCAAAGCGATCCAGTTGTCGATTGTTACTTAAATATTTAGCAGAGTGCGTGTTATTTGTGTAACACGTTGTCTGTGTGCGTGTTAAGTAAGACACATAAATAAAAAATAGAACACTTTATTCCCAAATACATTATTAAGAAACAAATATTTTTCAGATTATTAACCGAAGATGGGGGACGCAATATTCGCTAATGGGACTACGGAAATTAGTTTCGCTGATATGTTCAACGATCACTTGAAAGGAATCGGAAGAATGTTTTACATACATTCACCGAAGGACACCATGTTTGAAAGGAAGGAAGACGTACCAAACTTTTTTAGACAAGTAAGTAATTGAAACACAATAAATGAATGCAGTATATTTTATTTATAAGCAAGAAAAAAAATTTAGATGTGCTAAATCATAGCAACTAATTCAATAAGTGTGCTGAATGAAACATTATGTTACAAGCTCTACGTGGTAAAAACTTATAAAAACCAATTACCTACGATAAAATATAAAGGTAGGTAGTAGAGCCACGCTGATTTCAACATGAACGAGCCGGATCGACTTGGTTGGTACTAACCCCGCACAGAAGATCAACGTACGATGACAGCGTTCGTGCTATCGTGTTTCGTTGGTAAGTGCGAGATCCAAGGCCCAATGATGCAGAAGCAACACTAACCCGGCATGATGTGGGCCACCATGCTGCATTGTTGCATTCGCAATGAATATGGTGACCACCACTCTTATGCTTTCCAACAGGCAGGCTTTTTTATGTATAGGTCCACTAAAGTGAGAGTCACTTTGGTGGAGTCATACATAAAAAAACTATAATTTATACTCTCGATTGTCGGCACTTGGTGGAACTTGTTAAATACATTCTTGAAATAAAACTTATTTGTACTTTTATTTCACCATTTAATGTATTAATAAATTTAAATATTGGGAATAAGAAAACAAGCGAGCTTAATTTCAAGACTGTAAGTTAATTCTAGTCTTAGGATATACAATAATGGGAAAGATAATAAGCAGTAAAATTAATTGATTAACTAGTTAATAAGCAGTCATTTTAATTCATACTACGTGTCATTCAATACCAAACGAATGTTTCTTATAAATGAAATTAAATTGATTGACCCATCAATTTGAAAAGTTGCTCCCAATATGGGCGCTCCAAATTTACTCAGATGATTATGAGCGCCAATTAAAATAACAACAAAGGTCATAGACCAGTTGGTCAACGTATGCACAATATAATCAGTAACAAACCTGAGAAGCATGATTGAAGCCATGTGTTAGATGATATTTATTAAAGTCATGTACAATAAAAAATTGATCAATAGCGTATCCATGTATTTAAACCAACAAATAAATATTGGTCCACGTCACATACCGATTGTTCAATACATGGAAAACTTATAAATCCAAATATAATCTTAGCCTTGCAGTCGAACTAACATATTTCGACGTCTCTTTACGTTCTGATTGATGGGTTTTTTCTTCAAAAAAATGGATCATAAATATTTAATTTAATAATCGCTGTTCAGCCTATAAACAAATTAGTAGTTACCTTCACGTCTATAGTAGCATTTTTTTCCAAACATATTATAATCAGTACCGCATATCGTATCTATTTAGTAACAGTATTTTATAGACATCTCATACATATGTATAAATATGTATAAATACATAAACATAAACTCTGAAACCGTAGATACAATTTGTTTATTGGCTGTTGTGTAAAAATCTTTTAGGAGCAATTCCTTGATTGAATGACTGTATTGACTACATAATAACTTGATTTACTTATAACTGTTTAATATATTTGCTTGCGGAGTTGTAAGTGCGCAACTCAGTCTTACAAAAAAATACGCATTCCGTTAAAAATTCTACGTTCAAAGTTTTTTCTCTAATATACTTGTAAATAAATATGAATGACTATACATTGGTTGTGTTTTGATATTTCTGTTCGGAGACTACAAAACAAAACTCAAGATTAGTTTTATCGATTCATAGGAAAACTTTAATTAAAAACCATAAATTTATAGTTTTTTAATATTTTTAAAGAAAAGTAACCGATATAGGCGCTTATAACCCAGTTTCATTCGGTGATAAAAATAATCACCAAGGGTAAGCAACGACGGCGCGATCAGTACCTGAATGGGTGACCGCTGGTGCCATGTTACCATGAGCGCCTCCGTGATCCCGGTTGTTATCATACGATAACAGTCGTGAAGCTTAGTTAGAGGCCTTCGGGCGGCTTAAAAACATCCAACGGCAAGATACGTAACCACAACGTATTCTTGCCAGTCCCCACCACCTGCTCTTGGCCAGCGTGGGGACGTATGGCCTTAACCCTCTCCTGAGAGGAGACCCAAGCCCAGCAGCAGGTCATTATGGGTTGTTGATGATGATTGATGAAATGATATTATATGCATTGGCTTCTCTAAGCTAATAAATAATATTTTCACTCACTGGCCAATCGCAACGCCAAACGCGGTTACCTTGACGATAAAAAAGAAACGAAATAATAAACTCATACTAGAGACCCTCAGATTTTTCGGAAAACAAACGTTATTTCCATTATTAGGTAAGAAAAACAGTCAGAAATAGTGAACACCCATGGAAATTTCGTCGTGTCGAGTTTCTTTCAAATCATGATTGCTTTCACATGACCTTCAAAGATGTACAAGGTCATCTGAAATCAAGCTCTACGGTCATTTAAATAGAGTTAATAGTATAACTAGTATATGATTACAAAATGTATTTAAAAAATTCGTGTCGCAAGAAAATTCAAGGTTCCATGTGTTATTTTGATGTTTTTTTGTCAATACTAAGCAACAATGATATGCACTTGACATGTTAACATTAATATAATGCTGGTTAGTGCTTTTATTTAAAAGGTCACCTAATGCGTAAACAGTTCATGGTTGTTTTGGGCAAGTTCGTGTTGGACTAATTTTTGTTTGTGGTTTTTAATTGAACACAGAATTCAATTTATTTTCAATTTATTTAAAAGTCATTGATCAGTATAAATTAATGTTTAATAATAATAATAGCTTAACACCTCAGACTCGGCGGTTTAATTCCAAATTAGTCGGAGCCTGTGCTATGGTAAACAAATTGATAAAAAACATACACAACTTATTTCTAAATACAAATTTATTATAAATTGTATCTCTCTTTTTCATGATACAAAGCGTAACCTAAACTTATTTAAAGTTATTACTTACATTTGGATTACCTAATGGTTCAAAGAGAGTGCCACCATATTACTTTTGAACCTGGTCTAAATTTTAGTTAATTCCATGATATCGAATATTATTAATTGATTGGCGTTCAAAGGCTGCGAGTGAAAATGAGATACTAAAAGTCTCGGTCACTATTTCCAGCTTGATATAACGACCAGATACATGCATAAAGGTAAAACAGAATATCCAGACAATAATCAGATTGATCGTTCAAAAATACCAACAAAAACTTAGCTTATTTGATAAAGTTTTGGAATTTCAAGATTATAAATTTGATCCCTATATACCAAACTCTTTAATTGTATTGGACTCTATATGAGAGAAAATAATGATCAAATTATAAATAGAACGAAGTAAACTGTTAAGAAATATATGTTGACATCGCCATGTAATCATTGTAAGAGTTCAAAAAGAAAATAATATTTACATTATAACCACAATACGCTTTCATTAATCATTCATGCTCTATTACACATGTGAGATTGTCAACGAATCTTCAAGAAAATATTTACATAAATAATACAATTTATATATATAGCTGTTGTGTAAAATAGAATTGTATTGATATACAGAAAGTTTTTTCAGGCAAATGATAATCGTTATTAGCAGAACGTTATTTTTTATCATGTCAATAAAATATTATTTTTTATATTATGAAATCCAAACCCTACACAATAAAGTCTAGAAAAAATTCTTGAATAGTTTAAAGTTCCTTTCTGTAGCTTAAATCTTCGGCTTTGCCAAAAACAATTGTGAATTGTACGCGACACGAATAAATTTATACTTTTATGATGCTCTTATAATTTATTTTTAGAATTTTAATTGTGACCTTTTGAATGTTGCGTGTATAAAATTTAAATAGCTTCCTATAATTTAATACTAGAGAACTTCAGCAATAATATCTCTAATACGAAGTATGTACTTTTAGATTAATCACTGGGTTGTCAAAGAAATAATTATGAGTTAAACTTAATCATCGGTAACGGTACATCACTTTGCATTCAGGCGCCAAAAAATAACGTTGTTTATTCCAATTTTTGAGATAAACTGTGATTAAAATTTCGATAGACCTCGTCCTCAAAGAAACAGCTTTGAAGACGAGGTGAACAGAAGAATCCGGCTGGGTTGGGCAGCGTTTGGGAAACTTCGTCGGGTCTTCTCATCATCGATTCCACAGTGCCTAAAGACGAAAGTCTTCAATGCGTGCGTCCTACCCGTAATGACTTACGGAGCCGAAACGTGGACACTTACGGTTCGACTGGTCCATAAGTTTAATGTCGCTCAGCGTGCAATGGAGAGTTATATGCTCGGCGTTTCTCTAAGGGATCGCATTAGAAACGAGGTGATCCGACAAAGAACCAGGGTCATCGACGTAGCCCACA
>PKRV01000173.1:3359652-3397225 GCA_003709505.1 Hyphantria cunea | reverse complement strand
CATCATCGATTCCACAGTGCCTAAAGACGAAAGTCTTCAATGCGTGCGTCCTACCCGTAATGACTTACGGAGCCGAAACGTGGACACTTACGGTTCGACTGGTCCATAAGTTTAATGTCGCTCAGCGTGCAATGGAGAGTTATATGCTCGGCGTTTCTCTAAGGGATCGCATTAGAAACGAGGTGATCCGACAAAGAACCAGGGTCATCGACGTAGCCCACAGGATTAGCAAGCTGAAGTGGCAGTGGGCTGGCCACATTTGCCAAAGAACCGATAACCGTTAGGGTAAACGAGTTCTTGAGTGGAGACCGCGTCTCGGCAAACGTAGTGTAGGACGTCCACAAGCCAGGTGGAGCGATGATTTGCGCAAGACGGCTAGCAGGAGCTGGATGCGAGAAGCCATAGATCGAACTAAGTGGCGTGAAATTGGAAAGGCCTATGTCCAGCAGTGGACTGCGATGGGTTGATGATATGATATATAAAATTTCGATTCTACGACCCAAAACTACACATAAACATAATTGCCATCAATCATCATCTCATCTTAAAATTTCAACCCGTCTATCCTTCAAAATCAGCGTTACACATGAGACGTAAATATTTTGCACATAAACCTAGTGTTGTTTTTCTATTTTTATCGTTCAACAGCATAACAGTGAGTCAATTTCAGAGACTAATTATCATAAATTGGTATGATATTGAAATAAATTTAACTTTAAGGCAATTAGAACAACTTTAAAACCAGATGGATTGCGCAGTTCCTTCCGTTGATGCTTAAATTGTCGGTAACCTCGCTGTTTGGAACTTAAAAGGTCTACAGAATAAGATTTTTAAAAATAGATTTTGCAGTAATAGTTTAAATTACTTGTAGTTGCAAAATTGTTTATAGTGATAGTTTTCTATTAGGCAGACAGAACATTTGTACGATAAAATAAATTGAGGCTTGTGATTGTGATATCAAATAGAGTTTTAAAGCAATAACATTATTTATTAAAATCAATGTTGTAATAGAGCCCTGACATGCATAGCTCGAAGTCTATTCATTGCTTAGGTGTCAGTGTCATAATAATATGGAGCTCATTTAATAGCACTTTTTGGATATATAATTTACTATTTATATTAAATAGTGTGACATCGGCATTTTGTTGTTGCATAAAGTAATTTATTCACTCCTTTGCTGACGGTTAAATTACGGTAGCGAAAACTTTTTAATGTGCGTAGAGAACTCAATTATGCATTAAAATCTAACAAAATTATCTAAAGTTAGCCTTCTCCTTTTGGCATAGTATATTTTGGGGCTTCTGGCAATATTTCATCAAATAACATGATTGTGAAACTAAGGATCACACAATGGACATTCCTATTGTGTATTAGACATTCGATTTGAAATTCGTAAATAAGTTGTTAAGAATGCTAAGAAGTACATTAGTTGTGTGTTGTGGCAATAGTTACGACATGATATCTGATCTATTTGCATTCGCTGCTACAGCCTGTGAACAAAATATGTAAAATGATATGAAACGTACCACAGACGTGACTATATAATGTTACAAAATTAATATATCTGATTGGACGTCTGAGAGATTTATCAAAAATTAACTATTGAAAGAGCAACGTGTTCTTAAAAAAAATAAACCTATTTGAAATTCGAATTTCATAAGAAGAGAACGTGATTCAATTAACCACACTAAATCCATCTCTAGAGACTAGCAAAATTTGTACCATTGCCTCTTGACCTCCAAAAATAATATATCTCAAATTTTTATTTCAGTCTGTAAATCTCTCACTGGGGATATCATAATTTATGTTATATTTCTTTTATCTTTGATCAGTGTATTTTTCTTTAAAAAAGTATGAAAATTATCAAGACCGTTCAAGGTTGCAACGAAACATAAAATACGGTTAACAAAAAGAAAATATATTATTGTACACAAGTTATGTTAAAACTAATTTAAAAATTCTATAGTTATCTAAGTTAATATATACAACATTCTCATGCTGTTTCGCTTAATTAAATGTTTCGATAATTAACTTAAATTTCTTTATTGCAGTCATGGCCGTATTTCATCCTCTTTATGATAATGGAGCACATAGTTCTAAGGTTTAAAGGAAAACCAGGCATTAGACTGAACGATGGTATAACTAGCATATCAAATGGTATTTTACAGGAATGTGGAAGGTAAGTTTCTATATATGAATTAATTAAGCTTTTCTAAATAAATTATGACTTAGAAATTCTTGCATAGAACGCATAAATATTTGGATAGCATAAGTTTGAAATTTGATGTAATACGTACATCGAATTTCAAACTTGTGCAGGCAGTACCTTCTCAGTATTCTTTAAATGTTTTAATTTAAAATGAAGATAAAGAAAAGATTTGTGAAATACTCTTAATAACAGTTCGTATTAAGTTTTGGTTAAAAACAAGATTATTTACATAAGTAATTAAACTTTAAATTAAATTAGCCTGTTATAGAAACGAATGAACTTAAAGTAGTCGTTTATTAAAACTAGCCAACTCGTCGCTTTATTAATTACAATCCTTTTGCCACGTAATATGTGCTTTAAATTATGAGTCATTTTTTATTTGAAGACGTGGTTATTTTTCTTTTTTTTGGTAATAAATAGTTGTCATAAATAAACATGTGAAACCAAAATAATGGGAAAACTTAATAATATTCTTTAGTTTTTTGTTTATTTTCAACAGCTTACGCGTAAAGCTAAATGAAATTTAATGAATTCTAATATTCTAGGCTTATTTGGCGAGGGGCTGAGTCTTACATCTACACATGGATATACGTGAATTTTAGACTAGTGGATCTACCATGGGATCATACGGTTACGTGGTATGCTGCGGCGCTTGGTGTTGACTTTTGTTATTATTGGATGCACAGAGCTTGTCATGGTAAGAATTAAGTTCACTTCTGCTACATACAATACTGCTAAGAGTATAATTTCGGTATTTTTATTGAATAATTCTATAAAAGAAGCATACACACAAACACAAACACGTGTACAAACGATTTTTTTAAAGTATGTAATTTAAATGATGAGTGACGGTGGTCTTGTGTTAAATATTATGTTAGAGTCTAATATACACTATACACACTAATCTGCATGGGTTCTAGTTCCAACACTGTTCAGCTGTCCTTAATAATAATTAACCTTAGTAATGTACTTTCTGAAAATAATTGTAAAAGCTATACACAAAACAGTGAATAGCGATTTCTCGTAACAAATTAAAATAATATTTTAACATTCATTTTTATAACCTTAAGATATCTTAAACATAATAGCAAAATACATAACAAATTAAATTTATTTGAATTTGGAATTGAGCATATGATTTTATTTGACAAAATGTCATATGATTTTATTTGACAGCCAATTTTATAGCAATCTCTTTTTATTAATAGTGAATTTATCTACGACGAAATGTCATCTAGATTTAGTTGAATCAAGTCCAACGACTTTTTCCCTAGAATAATAATTTTACTTACATTATATTAAACATAAACGGACACTTAAGCGTTCCCAATAACATGTCAATAATTTCTTTAACAGAGGTTCACATATTATGGGCCCAGCATCAAGTTCATCACACATCAGAAGATTTTAACATGGGAGTTGGCATACGGCAGTCTATGTTACAAGGATGGTGTGGATTTGTAAGTACTTGCATTATTCATATTTTAGTGCAGTTTCATAATCACTTCATACGATATTCAGAAGAAAGTCGAGTTAATAGTTTATGGTTATACCTAAAATATTGTTAACCCGTAAAGCACTAACGTAATATATTATGTATATATATATATATATATATTAACGTACGTGCCTCGAGAGGACAGTTCCTGACAATTTAGATCATAGAAGCAATTGTAATTAGTATTATTAGTGTCAATGTGAGACCTTCATATTTATGTCACGTATTAATAACGAAATGTTTGTATTTTTTATAATTCATATAAACATACTTATATTTAGGTCGATGTGACCGAACTTTTTGTATTCAGCGCATGATCTTGAATACGTTAGGCTTTACGGAAAACAGGCTATATGACTCTTTAATAGAAATTCCTGTTTGAATTGTAGAAGAAGAAGAAATGATGAAGATGTATTATTTGTTCCTTTCTAAAATGTGTTTTCTCTTTGCCTCTCGTGTAATATTATTTTATCAGATTTGCAATATTTTTATACTCTTACAGATTTTCTACTTGCCTTTGGCGCTGGCTATACCACCAGCACAATTTGTGATGCACCATCAATTCAGCTACCTTTACATGTTCTGGATTCACACCGAAGCAGTTAAAAGCTTGGGGCCTCTCGAATACATACTTAACACACCAAGTCATCACAGAGTTCATCATGGTAAGATACATATATTATATGAACTTTTTTCAAAATAATGTCATTCTGTTGTCCTATTCTGTTTTTCTATTTCTCATTTACTTTTCTATTTTCAGGCAGCAACAAATACTGCTTAGATGTAAATTATGGCGGAGTTTTAATTATTTGGGACCGAATCTTTGGTACCTTCAGACCAGAGACAGATAAATTTGAAATCGTCTACGGACTCATCTACAACCAACCGTCTTTTAATCCAGTATACTTACAGGTAAGGAATTAAATAACTAAGATTCGTTAACTTTTTATATCTTTGACATAGTTAATATTCATGTGCGAAAAATCGTACAAACAATATGTCTTAAAGCTAACGTTAACGCTAATATTTTGAAAGTAGATATGCTAGAACTTTCTCCCCTAAACTCATGAGTTTTGTACTCATGAGTTCTAGCCGTTTTTTTTAGGAATATAAAAATTAAAGGTTTTGTTGAAATTAAAGTAACTTAATACTAAAACTTAGATCTAGATTAGGTTTTTCAGATCTAAACAGATACTTATAATTATCAAAAAACATTAATATTGCCACATCATTCGTATAGATCTCATAATATGTATTGTGGAGGTACATTTTAGATTAACATTAAACCTCAAGTTGATACGTCTATATTTTCCCATGTCTTATTTAGAGGCTAACTAACTTCTTCTTATTTACTTAATGTTACTGTTTTATCATTGCCTTAGTCATCTTGCCTTAGTTGTATTTATTGCAATAGTCTGAATACCTTATCCCTATGAACAGTTGCTAAGGTAATTCGTAGTCAGTATAACTCTATATTCTTATAGCTCTGCCTTTTTTCTGTTACATGGATCGAGTACTCTTATAATAAGTAAACAAAACTCACCTTGTTACAGTTCCATCAATTCTAACAGTACATGTGTTTCTGTGTTTTGCAAAAACGCTAACAATATTATTATTCCTACCCATTTCAACTAACGCATTTATTTTTAAACAGTGTAGAGAGAGTATTGCCAACTGAAACATTTATTTATCTGACTTAAATTACCCACATTTTTAGTAGATTGTCCTTGAAAACAAATATTTAAAAAAAATGAAAAGTAGCCGAATAACATGGTTACAGTAGAAATAGATGTAGTAAAAGCTTCCATTTGGTGTATTATTAAAAGAAAAAAGAGATATTCCCAGGTTAGCGTATATTTCATGCACAGAGGTAAATTTGGAACTCGCAAATTTTAATGGTACTATTTCTCAAGTCTTGAATAAATAAGTCAACAACTCTTCGAATGTCACTATGTATTATCATTTTCTCAGGGTAATTCTGAAAGGCTTTTATTATAAAGTAGGTATTTATTGTGACTTGGCTCGCATTAAAGTAGGCTTGATTAATTTATAATTATTTAAATAATGCTACTTTTATTACTAGATAGGACGTAGAGTATGTTGTCATTTAACTACCTCCAATTTTAAGTAGCAATAGATGATACGGTCTAAATTAACCGCAAAAAGGGTTTCTTGACAACTAAAGCTTATCAAAGAAAAGACTAAAATTGATCTTACCCTTATTTAAAATAAATAAATAATCTCCGGTTTTATTAGAAGTAGGTAGCTGAAAACAATCGTTGATCACCTTTCCTATCTCTAAATTCCATTTACAAATACTTGACGATCGATTATTAATAATTACTTAAAACGTTTAAAAATCTACATACGAAGAATATTATTAATTAAGACAATGTAGGTCACATTTACAATAAACGACGGACTATGTATAGTAACTCTCATTGTATTTATTATCATGACGTAAATCAAGACTTACATTTTACCTTGATGACCTTGCGTGTCTTCTTAGCAATATATCATTTTACTCATGTCTGTCGTGTGATATTATTAATGTAATTTTTACTTTGTAACCTTATTAAGGTAAGGTTATATATTTTATATAACCTAGCTTATATATCTATTTGATAAATATTAATGCACCAATGGAGTATACTTTAGAAAATTTAACAGGAACAAAAATAAAGCGGACGGACGGAAATATTTAGTTAAAATAGAACCGGAAACTATCTATACTTCTCGTTGACTCGTACACATCATAAAAATACGGTTTTTTCACAGACGTTTTACAGTAACTACGTAGTCGAAAAAGTCAGAAGAATGGACACATTTGGCAATAAGATTCGAGCCGTATTATGGGGGCCAAGTTGGGAACCAGGTACTCCACGATTGGGTGACGAGGATGAAAAAATTGATGTAAGTTTAACTCTTTAACTCACTTCTAGCATGAAACAATGTCTGCGTTGCTTCTAAAACGAAAACCTTATATATTTTTTGTAAAAATATTCTAGATGGATGAATAATGGATTTATAAATATTCTAGAACAAATTGTAAATACTTAACTTAATTTGCCAAAATTGTGTTAGAATAATTAAGCTGAGGAGACCTTTGTACGATAAGGACCGCAGTAATTTACTACCTAACTTTCAGTTAAAGCTCAAACTTTTGTGCCAAATGTTGTAAGGATAACTTTGAAATGGATTTCGGAATAAACTTAAAGAAATAGGTATGGAACGTTTAATTGTAAGAGATATTTGTTTTTTTTAATTTAGTTCACTGTCAACTTTCAATGATATATAACAACTATAATATAATACGTTTAAAGGCCCTCGCATATATAGGTACTTATCTTTTTTATTGTCAGAGAACTTAGGGATGGTTATACCAATATAGCAATTATACGTTTGCGATAACATCATGAATGGAAAACATCGTCAATTTTGCTTATTATTACGAGCCTTCTACACAACGGTAGTCAATAAAATGTAGAATTTAGCGAACAGTGTTTGCATCAAACTGCCGAAAAGCCTTGGAAGTGCTGGTAACTTATTTTAAAATTACGGTACTTACCACTATTTTTATTAAATAATTTAGTTTTATCGAAATTTAAGAAATGTTATTTAGTATTTACATGAACGGCTACTGTTGGGGATTTTAGTAGTCTTAAAAGAAAGAAGAATCATAAACAATAACATTATATTTTAAAAAAATATTTTCCAAAGGTTAACTGGTAAAAAATGCCATATGCCATTTATCCGGCTCATGTAAAAAGTATGTAATGCAGTAAGTGTGAATAAATAAAAATAAATTTACATTCAATTTAAAAAATAATATTCTTAATTACAAGATATTTGCTCTGTCTGATTGATAGGATCACGTAAACATTATTGACCGTATTTATTATTCAAGACAGGAATGTGTTATATAAGATGAAAGATATAATTATCCTTTGGAATGAATAACAGAATATTGTAATTGGTTGATAATTATATTATTATTAAGAGACATATTACTCAGCAATATCTAAACTTAAGTCTATTTTAAGTAAGGATAAACATATTTAAACTAGTAAATGCAACTTATACTTTGGCTCTGGAACAAATTAAAAAAACAAATCATTCAAATCAAATATGTGTTTATATTTATATGACTGCTGATCACAAAGAGCTATTGTTAGTGAGGTTGTAGGGGGTAATATCTCGATCTACTAAACCGATTTTGAATGCAATGTTATTTTTCTAATAGAAAGTTATAAATATGAAAAAATAATCACGCGAGCGTAGTAGCTGATAATCAGTAATATGTTTGTACCATTGTATTTCGCTTCTTTTAAAACTTGTTTTCTTTTGATACATGTGTAGATATTTATGATTTTTTTCTTCATCAGGTTGAAACTAGAGACAAGTACGACGTCCAACTACCAATCTGGTGCAATATCTACCTAGTGACACATCATGCAGTGGTCCTGTATGGCTTCTTTGAATTAGCTTCAAAGTATATGGTGCGTAGATTTCTAGATACTTATTTATTTTACAATTTGTGCTAACATTATACTTTTTTTACTAAAAGAAGATAATGGAACGTAATAGTACATAAAGAAGGAGCATGGGTAAACCTGTCTCAAATAACTTTTATTATTTCATAATAACTGATGAAGGTACAACAGCACATCCGTCGATGTTTTCTTATTTTGTAATTCAGTATGGTAAATATTAAATAGATTAGTCCATTCGTTGTGTGTAAACCTAGTTTGTAGCTATATTTATTTTTTCGATTGTCAGTTGTTTTAAGAAGACAGACAGATAACAAATCACTCCAGTTTAACCTTAAGATATTATTATCAGGCAGCTATTGGAACTTAATTGTATCCTCCACAATTGATTAACAAACATACGTATTGTAAATCGCACATAATTTTTTGTGTATACTGCCTACTTTTTACATTCCCACACGACACTTTCTCAATAAATAGGCTACTCAACACTATAAAGATTAGCAAAATTATTCCAGCCGTACACGCGTAATGTTGTGACCAAGCGAAATATCGATCGATTCCTTTTTGTGTACATTGATTACGTTGAATCATGAGATCTTTTCAAATTGAAGCTCATTTTCAATAAAAAATAAAAATATAGCTATAAATAAAGAACGTTTAAGAAGTGTACAGACTTTGAAGAAGGGTAGAAACTACTTTGAGGACGAGGTGATCAGCAGAATCCAACTGGATTGGGTAGTGTTTAAGAGCTTCGTCGGGTCTTCTCATCATCGATCCCACAGTGCTTGAAGACGCAAGTCTTCAATGAGTGCATTGTACCCGTATGAATCCGAAACGTGAACACTTATGGTAAGGCTGGTCAACAAGTTCAAAGTCGCTCAGCGTGCTATGGAGAGGGCTACGCTCGGCGTTTCTCTAACGCTCTGAGGGATCGTATCAGAAAGAAGGTGATCCGGCAAAGAACCAAGATCATCGACATAGCCCACAGGATTAGCAAGCTGAAGTGACAGTTGGCTGGCCAATTTACCGTAGAATCGATAACCGTTGAGGTAAACGGGTTCTTGAGTGGAGACCGCGTCTTGGCAAATTAGCGTAGGAAGTCCACAGGCAAGGTGGAGTGATGATTTGCGCAAGACGGCTGGCAGGAGCTGAACGCGAGAAGCTGAGGATCGAACTAAGTAGCGTGCAATTGGAGAGGCCTTTGTCCAGTAGTGCACTGCGGTAGGCTGATGATAATGATTAAGAAATGTGCGCAACATAATTTCAATACGTGCATACCGATCTTATAGTATAATTTATAAATAATACCATTTATACCTTACTATTATTTATAACATTTTTTACTACTTATTTAACTTCTAGTAGACATATATACGATGTCAATAGTCGGCAACGCATATGTGTCATACACATCGGTGCATACACCGACAAATACTTCAAATGCATAACATGTTGAATCTAAAATAGAAGAATACATATCTTGAACCGTTTATTTCTATATTGTGTTAAACTTAATCCTAATTGCTAGAGGCGAGGCTTTTGAACTCACATAATAAACACATTTAATTTTTACACCTGACGTCACTTTCACGGCTAGAATCCCACATCAAGCGAGAAACATAATTGTATGGGTTTAAATAAATAAACAAGAATTTATTCTGACAATAAATTCTTGAAATAATAATACACAAACATTAACTATAAAAATTTCGTATTACCAAATTCGCATTTATATAAAAATGACCTAGAAATATCCTTATTTAGAACTCATTACGCAAAGCTATCTATGCTCAAACCAATTGTGCCTTAGATGCGGTTTCTAGACAGATATAATTATTCTTTTTTCTCTTCGGATGGTTTTTTCTCAGTGTCTTGTATGGCACATAGATTCAATTTTGAATATAAAAACCAAGTCAATCAAGGTACAAAAAATAAGTTATAATTAAACTTATTAAGGCTGCCGTATAAAAATGAAATAAAGTTAATTCTGCGTCAATTAGAATCGAAAAGGTCTTCTAATCAAATAAATAATTTAAAAGATTATTTTGTGAAATAAGATTATAATAAATGAATTATAAATATGTAAATACAGAATATGGGTAATAATTCCCTTTTATTATATGAGATCCTAATCCTTTTAATCATTGTATATTTACGTGCTAAAGGTTATTCTTGTACTGTTGAACGATACAATTTTATTCCACTAGGAAATAAACGATCTTCCTTTAAACCTTATATATAACATGAAAGAGCATCAAATAAGATTAGTAAGCTGAAACGGCGAGATCAGACTTAGAAATGGAAATAGCTTTACTCAATAGTATCTTTATACCCTTAAAAGGTTTGGCAGATACTTATAGCGCACTTATGTTTTGATACCTTATTTTAATCCTCACTAGTGCTAGGTGAGCTTATTCGTAATATTGCGTAGTTAGTACCTGGATAGCCGAGCTTTTTTAAATTCATATATTATTTATATATTAAAGTACCCGTTTGAAGGTATTAGATGTTGCTGCACAGTTTTGGTACTTCTACTAACAATATTTTGAATTAAAAACACAATGTTATCTTTTCTGGCTCGAGTAGCAAAAATCTTTTGGCATATTTGATCGCTGAATTAATTACACGTTTTCTTTCATTGTTTCAGGGTATGACTCCAATCTCAGTTCTCATCTTTGTTTTTTACATCATAGCTTCTTTGTCTGTCATCGGAATGCTCTTCGACAATTCCAAGAACGCAGCTGTACTCGAGGTAATAAGGTGTTCAGCTCTGGCCTTCCTAACACGAAGTGTGGCAGTCACCAGCCCTGGGCTAGCTACTGCACTTCAGATGTTTTACGTCACGTCTGCTATGTTCTGGTGCCTAAATATTCTCAAATTTTTAGAAATCAAAATAACAAAGAAGTTGGATTAATTTAAATGTTTTTACGACCGAACATTTATTTAAATTCATATGTGCACATAATTATCTATAAAGAACATTGTCTTGATTTTTCTTGCGTACTAAGTACATATGAGTTTTTAAGTTACACTGTAGATGATACAAATTAAAATATTAATTCGAAGAAGTGGAGAATTACTGCAGATTTTAAACGATGACAGTGCCATTGCTACTACTATTCATCTACTAATTACTAAATAATTTTGAAACTTACATGTTGTTTGTACTTTAGGATAAGAAAAAAATTAGAATTTAAGAACATTGACTAAATTTTGACTGAACTTGTATGTGACGAAATTTTTCGCCACTAAACTAGTGGTTTCAGTGGTCGCCACACCGCTTCCTACTGCGCTAAGTGTTGTGGGTTCAAATCCTACATTGGACAACACTTTGTGTGATCCATAAATTGTTGTTCTAAATCTGGGTGTACTTTGTGTCCGTTTCATGTATGTTTGTAAAGATCCCCGTGACACAGAAATGTATATTCCTAATACGGGAGTTGTCTTTTAAAATTAATAAAAAATATGTACCGAATGTTTGTATCGAATTTATCTTTACATGATTCGAGGTTCTAGTAAAAAAATATTTGTATTCGATTTTTTATTCTTTCTATTGAAGTACGGGATTTTCTTCAATTTCTTTTATTTAAAATATTGTCTACTTTAGTAAGAATGCAAATACATTGTTTATATGAATAAAGTTATGGATGTTGTTAATGTTAAGAGAACACCAAATAAATAGAAATTTAATTAGTAATATTTAATTATACTTAGAATTAATTATTACAGAAAATAGCTAATTCTTCTAAATAGTTAGTTTATGTATTATTAATTCCAAGTTGCCTTTACATTTTGATAGTTGTACATTATTGATACGTTTAAGACGATTGATAATTTATTTGTTACTATTTTATAAATTAAAAGATTTTATATTTTACGTGTTGTTTTGTTTTAAACTACCGTAGTCGTTTTAATACATTCGAGTACTTATAAGAAGAAGTGAATACCATACACATTTAAATCAAAAATACCCAACACGCAATGTAATCCTTACAAGACCAACAAACATGGAAGAGTCATGCTTTCGGCACAAATGAGATAGATAGCTCGACCAATTTGATGGAAGAGAGAACTTCTCCCGAGTTTTGTTTTTTTATTAATATATTTACTTAATCTTTATTTTAACTGAAAATCATTTTATATAAATTCAAACTCGACATCCTGAATAATATGACAACAATTGAAGCTTAAAACAACGAGATGTATCAAAGCACACACAATATAAACAATCGGTGTACCATACTATTATTATTTACTTGGTTTGAACATACACTACACTTAATTGTATTTGCTTTTCATAAAGTTCCCACTGTTCACTGTTTGCTCTAGAGTAGGAAAATTACTAAGAGGTACTTATTTACCGTTCAATGTTAGTTTTCGTGGAATTGAAGTTAAAACAAATTTAGACCTCTAATATTTTACTTTTAGTTAAATATTAGGACTGAGTTAAAAGTCTCTAAATATTTGTTCCCTTTTGCTACCAACGATGAAATTAACTAAAAATTATATCCTCAATATTCCATGTCTAATATCTAAAGAGGTGATAGATGAGAGGCTTAAAAGTCAACAGCAGCAACTCAGGAGATTCAAGTGGGTTCCTGTCCTTTGAGTGCCCTGGAGAGCTACTCCAATTACTCGGCTAAAAGTTACACCAGTGTCCTGCGAGACTTTGAAATTTATCACTTCGATCGAGCCAGCTACTGTGTACCGATGCATGTGGCTCCTGGGTACTCATAGTCTAGCTTGACCCAGGTCAAGACGTCTCCAGAGACAACACATTTTGCAGACATGTAATACTAATGATAATGGAATTATTATCAAATTGAGCTAGTTCCGTTACTGAAGACGATAATCGATATAATTGTATTTTTACGGAGATAGCGATGTAAATTTTTTTGTATAATTTTGTTTTTAACATTTTCAAAAATAATTACAACAACTCAAAACCACCAAAACTTATACTTGTGCTATTTTTCTTGAGTCTGCTCATGTTATATAAACAAGTGAAAACTTTATATATATATATATATACCAGGGTCATCGACATAGCCCACAGGATTAGCAAGCTGAAGTGGCAGTGGGCTGGTCACATTTGCCGAAGAACCGATAACCGTTGGGATAAACGAGTTCTTGAGTGGAGACCGCGTCTCGGCAAACGTAGTGCAGGACGTCCACACGCCAGGTGGAGCGATGATTTGCGCGGGACGGCTGGCAGGAGCTGGATGCGAGAAGCCATAGATCGAACTAAGTGGCGTGAAATTGGAGAGGCCTATGTCCAGCAGTGGACTGCGATAGGCTGATGATGATGATGATATATATATATATATATAAATATGGTATAGGTGGCAAACGAGCCGACGTACCGCCTGATGGTAACTGTAAAAATAACAAGTTGATAACAAATAGACAACAACAATAAAGACATACCCACAAAAACAAAAGAAAAACAATCTCACACTTACTACTTTAATACAACATAAATACATAAGTATTATGTGTATTTGTAAGACGAGATATCTATTACAGTCTGCAGTATGCAGTTTTCATCTAAAAAATTATTACCATCCAAAAGACTTACAAACACAATACTTTTACAGTTACCATTGTTAAAGAAAGTGTGTGTGTTGTGTGTGTTGTTATCTTATGAACCTACAGTGAAACTTCATAAATGATACCTCAACACTGTTAGTTAAACGCTGTACTGAATGATTCGATTTCTAAAGCACGCAAAAGCTAGTTTATCAAAATTGAAATGAAGATATTTCAAAAGTATACACTAAAACTGTGACTGAAACGATTGCATTTAATCGATTTTCATAGCCCTTTCTATCTGTCTTGTCAGAGATGGAGATTTTTTTCCAGTACTTGGTAGACTACTTTAGTCTAGAAATAAATAATTCTTGTACTTAGATTAGACAAAGTATAATAGAATTGTTTGCCAAACAATACATAGATTGAAAAGAAATATTAATTTAGTTTTCGTGTTCAAAAATCCAAACATAAGAGGAGCGTCGACGAGTCGACGTCAGAGTGATAACTTAACACAACTTAGTTAATGAACAAATTACTTGTTCTGTACATCACTTATAATATAATATTTTAACTGAGTGTAATTTACTAGTTTTCCGAAAGCTTCTTAACTAAAAGCATCAGTAAAATTTAGTTTGACAAAGTTTAGCGGTCTTTAACTTAGTCTTACTTGACGAGATGTCTTCTCTCTTTAGTCTTGTCAGAATTTTGTCACATGTCCATTGTATTTTTTCCACACATAAAATCTCTTAATCTGGTTTACTGATTTTTTTTTAAATAGAATACATTACATCGTTAAATAGAAAAGAAATGATCAGTCTCAAGGTTTCAGGTTTGGTTTCAGCTATGAATCATACCAGAAGCAAATTATAGTATTGAAACAACCATAGTGTAGCAAAAATCAACTATTGATGGTTTATGGACAACTAAACATTTATTATTGTTTTTTTTAAATTTTTTTACCTTTAATTCAAATGTTAGGAATTAACAAGACTTTTTCTGTAGATACTGTGAATCTTAAAATTTAGTTTGTAGACCAGTCGAACCACTCGCGCTAGTTCCGTCATATTTTCTCCCAGATCTAGTAAGAAAACGAAACGAATGTAAGTAGTTGGTATTATATAAATTATAAAATATTTAACGACACAAAAAGATACAGTTCAAAACGCGACACGTGATTTCTGTACTACGATGAGGAAGGGAAGAAGAAACCACATCATTAAGCTTCTTTGGTAATTGGATAGAAAATCACCTAAAAGGTTTTCATTATCCGATACGTGGTGTAGGTACAAATCTCTGAATTGGTAATGAAAATTGGTACCTGGAATATCAGAAGTATTTACAAAACCAGCTATGTCATTCTTAAAATGTTAACCACTATCTAATCTGGAGCTTTTTCTATCAAAATTATATTTAAATGGTTTATATATTATATGTTTATAAAATGATCACAATATCTCTCTTAAAACTATTCAAATAAGGCAGGAAGGAGAATGTGCAAAGTGGTCTACCTACTCAACACTAATGAAACTTATTTCAGTGAAATGCTTATTTTTAGTACTAAATTTCGTTCTATGGAAGCACCCCTGTAAATACCCCAGTACCAGAACCCCAGTTCAAGAGATATCCGAGAAAAACGAAAAGCATTCCCTTCCTTTTTTTCTGTGTTTTACGGTCGAAAGTTATTGTTTATAGCTGGTACCTGCAGGTGCGAGCGAGAGGGCATGTAGATTTCATCGCATGCGCAGCGTACTTTCTTATCTACTTGCTCCCTCCATTTCATTCCACTCGTCCCCCGCGAGAAGTCTCGCAGTTCATCTTCGCTTGTCGTTGTGTACAGTGCGTTTTTTTTTGTTATAATCGGTTTTTCTTATACTTTGACCCTGGCTTGTTAAACGGACTATTGAGTTTTGCTTTTATTTCAAACTGTGCGCGTTAATTATATTGGACTTCGATTAATTATTAAAATGGAAGAACACCGACGAGAGTTATGTGTTGTGTGCAGCTGTTCTGTTTTGTGACAGCGCCGGGATTTGATAACTCAAAACATTATACAAACAAGACCTTTCGTTGAAGAATATATAAGGAGTAATTCTTCACAAGATGTAAGCTTTACATAAAGTATTTACATTACTAAGTTATGAATAATACATAACTACATTAGGTTAAAGGTAGAAAGCCAAGAATAATGTAATCTGTTTCTAGGGAAATCTAAAAAATAGATACAAAGTATCTCTATTTCACTCGTTCTCTCGACTCGTACTTTCGTGATAAGGTGGTGTTATACACCTCCTTATCACATACTAATATTAACGCGGAAAAGCGGATTTCATTGTAAGCCGGCTTAACATCTGCATAATTGTGCACAAGTGGTGGTGATGGTATAGAGGTGACTTTACGTGGATATTTTGAGTTGATAATATTTTAAAGTTTTTTATTTTGTACTGTTATGTTTTTTTTGGCTATATCCATAAATGCTCACACACACTGCTGACCTTTCAAAAATATAAAATTTTGTTTCAGATATCCTTTAAACAAGTTGTGTTCACTTGTCATCGTTTTTGGCAAAAAATTAACACTGCAGAAAGAGCTCATAGAACATCTGTTAATGTCGGAACTAACAAAGAAAACAACAGAATAGATGAAGCATCAATGGAACCGGTTTTACCAGCACCACCTCAATCACCCAACCCACCACAGCTCGCAAGAGCATCAAATACAGCTAGCCGTTGTATTTTTAGGGGTTGTGAAGGAACGGGTCACATATTCCCACAACACAAAGGGAGGATCCTCCGACCAGGCGAGGTGATCATGCCTGGCGGGCCACTGCTCAACGGTTGATGTTGGGAAGTTGTATATATGTTGGTCGGCGCGAGAACTTCTAATGCGCGATTTAGGATTGGTAGTTTCTTAGTTTTCTTCGTTGCTCCGTAGTTCGATGTTTCTTCGGTAGATGGCGCGGTCATATATTTTTATGTTGACGCTGTATGTAGAAGTTGCCACAGGGGTTGTTTACATGAAACCCGTCTCCGAATACCTAACAACATAAAAGTTCATGTGCTAAGTTCTTACAATTTTTATATACTACCAAGTGCTGGTGTTTGTAACGAACACATAACAGCCTAAGATTGAAGCCAATTGTCAAACGGAGATGCCTCTCACGATTTTACAAATGACCACATAATTAACACAATATCAGTGTTTAGAACAGCACTGGAAAACCCTTCACCAGTATACAATTTTGAATCAGACACTATTGATGAAAACGAGTTGCGACACTGGACTGGATTCACAATCGCCGAGTTTCGTATGGTGCTCGAACAAACACCTCTACTACTCGAGCAATCGAATAAACTGAACGTAGTTTTAGGTGGCTTCCTTATGAAACTCCGAAGCGGCGAACCAAATGACCGTATAGCATCACTTTTAAAAATATCGCGTCGAACTTTTGAACGGCTATTAGTAATTGCCAGAGAATGTCTTTTATCAGATTTTGTGCCATTACATTTGGGGCTCGAACATATCAAAAGAAATGAAGCATTAAATAAAAATTTACTTATTCCATAAACAAATTTTAGCTACCCTGAGAATACAAAAGTAATATGTAGCAACTTTTTGTTTCAGCGTCACAGTTACAGTTTGCACAAATACAGAAACCTATTAAAACCCTTTCTCATTGCAGCAGCTACATCAGACGCCGGCATAATCAGTTGTGTTATGAATGACCAAGATAGTCAATTCCATTGGTTTTTCTCCACGAATGATGTATTTACATTGGATCGTGGTTACAGGGACGCTCTACCAGATGTAGAAGCATGCGGCTATGAGGCACGTTTGCCACCCAGTAAAGGAAGTAATAGGTCGCAGCTGTGGTCTGTGGTACAGATCAAGTAAACAAATCACGCTTTATAACAATTACAAGATGGGTAGTAAATGTTGTGAAGGGAAGGTTCAAAAGGGACTTTAAGCTATTGCAAACCGATAATAGATCCATACATCATATATTTGAGAACTGTATCATTGCTGCTGCACTACTTAATGCATTCCATCTGGCAATTGCAGATAATCAACTCGGAAAATAATCTGGCAGAATATCTTATACATTAAAATTTAAAGGGTCGCGTTTTCAACTATGGCGTCTAGCCATCCAGAATTTGCAGATTTTCCACATTTGGAAGAAGAATAGCTGATTCTTATCGCCTTAGGAACATACCATATCAAGATAGCTGCTACTAATGTGCTGAATATTTAAATAACAGTCTTTACCTAATCGTAGTATACAGAGAGAATGACCTATATGATTTGGATAAGTTTGGCATAGAATAGGTAATGATGTATCTCTTTTGAGGGTCAAGATACAGTCCCGCCATACCAGATCCAAACAGCAAAATACCTCTATATTAGTTAACATAAATATAGAAGAAAGAGATGCATTTAGATATTAATACTATACGTGTTTAACTGGACGTCATACCATTAGTGCGTGTGCAAATGTAATTTCAATATTGGTATTTATGCTGGGCTAGACGTCAGGACGGTTTCGCATCGCCTGCTGCTAACCTAAACGATACAATTCTTGTTGTAACTATTAATTAAAACTAATGATAAATAAACGTAACATAAAAATATAGCCTATATTATAAGTATTTTCTTTTATTTTTATTTGAGAAGAAGTCCCATTCTTTTAGACTTAAACGCTAGCCATAATTCAATTATGGACTTATTAGCTACCCATTTCCACAGAGGGCGTTAGTGTTTGATAGATAGACCAACGTTCATACATTTTTGCCCATTCTCCTTTAATTTGTTTTTTTGATGAACCATAAAATATTCTATGGCAAGTGTAAAGCAAACCTGTCATTTGAACAAGCAATTACTTCTACAATTAAAGTATCATAAAAATAATGCTTATTTATTTCCAATAAAAGAAAAACATGTCAAAACTTTGGTTTATTAAATTAAAATATTTCATCAAGCTGTGTGTTATTATATTACAAAGAAAAGAAAGAACATACGACTAAGTAATTTCTTTGTATGAATAGTAAAATCTATATTATTCACGTTAATATTGGGAATGAATAAGAGAATTGGAATCGGTCTGAGCTTTTCATCCTCTGAATTTAGTCAGTCCTGAGACTCCGAACATACTTGACGTTCGCCGCTGCGGTTCAACTGCGTACACGAGCTTAGGATTCGCGAAATTAATTCTGTGCTTAGTACTATTATATTTTTGTTTTGTGAGTGAAAAACATTTAACATTTGTTTTTGGTGTAAAAGTGTTTCTTAATATTTAGAATTACAGTTAATGAGGTAAGAAATGCATTCGATATTTCTTTAAAGTATTTTTTTAAATATTTGAAATTGATTTTTATATAAATTATAGTAGTTGGTTTTTCCAGAATCAGCTGTTTGTTTTTTAAAAAAGTCAAAAAAATAGGATTTTTGTATATACCACAATATATTTGTAAAACTGGCATTAAATTAGCCCAACGTTTCAATTATATCTGTTAAATACGTAAAGTTACTATACAACTTTTAAATATTCCCAATATACAAAATTCTAATTCAAAATTTTTTTTTTTGAGAAATCACTGTTTTCAAATATTTTTTTTTGAGATATCACTGTTCAATAGCGCCAAATAAATATTATTGTACATGTAATGAATTATATATTTTACACACAAAATGTATTTTCATATAATTGACGTTACGAGATAGAATATATTACGTCGAAATAGCATCCAAAGGAAAGCGACTCGAAGCATCGATCAATCGGAATATTCAAAATCAGCTTGACTCCTGGCGCTTTATAGGGACGTTATATTCTCTGTTACTTGTATTGAGGAGTGAAATTATTGGACTAACCTACCGCCACTTATTACTTGAATAATTGGCACATTAAAAACGCTTAGTAATAAAGAACCATGGTGGGCTTTTCAGAAATCTATTTGAATCGCAAAACCAAGCTACGGAACATATTGCCACCTGCATTATTACCCATCTTTTAAGTTTCTAGGAAAAGTGTCCTCTGTGCCTGTGTTTGTGAATCTGCCTTTATTGATATTCAAACAAAAAGATACTGGTGACTGCTAAATTACAAGTATTGATGAACATCGGTATTCACGTTCCACAAGGTCACCTTTCGGCTTTGTCACCTACCTCCCATTCAAGAGAACATAGAAGATGAATAAAAGTTGTTATAATTCCAATATGCGCTCAGACATTTTATAGTTGGCTAATGTGGGTACTATAGACGCCGGCAATATAAGCTGCTTTTAGAGATTTACAAAACTCATATAAAAACTTCGACTATGCAGTTTAAATATGGTTTTATGTGGGTTACAGTTTACATGCCAAGTGCGGATATTCATAACTTTACGAAATTCCATTAAAACCCTCTTCTCTATCTCATATATCACACATCTGTTTTGGTTCTACCATATACAATTCAAGAATAGCAGAACAGATTTCTACGATTTTTGTCTTTTTGGGTTTGCCTCGTTCCAAAATAGGGTAATAAGTATTAAAATATGATATTCATCATTGGGAAAAAAATATTATTAAAAAACATTAGTCAAAATATCAGTATATTAGTATTGATTGTTAATATATGGTAGTAGTATTATATAGCATATAATATAGTAACTAGGAAGAGGATATATTATATTTCGAACTACTCCAGTTTTTTTTCTGATTAATTTCGTTGCGGGTTCCAAGACAACTTTGGACTTCCCGAGTGTCATAACTCGGTTTGTTCGTGGATCACTGCTATTGATCCTGGTGTACAGGAGTTACAGTGGTGGGCGTATTGGCGGGATTAGTCCCATATATAGTAACTAACAAAACTTGGTAAAGTGCGATTCAAACTCGTGTAGGGAGGCTAAGATAAATGGCAAATGGGAGTTTGTAAAATATTATGCAGAATATTAAAACATTCACGGTATCCTTTTAAAACCATATACTTCTTGGAGAACTCTCTTCTAACGAGTTCCCGAGGGGACGATGGAAGCCGTCTTTTATCATAATTTTCCCCTCCTTATCATATACAAAATTATAAATTGTGTACCACTTACAAAAGTTGTCGATTATACTAAGGATTTTCTTTTTGTCAATGTGCGAAGGAGTTCTTCTCGTGCGCTAATTTAATATTGTAATAATTAAACGTTTATGATTAATTAGAGCTATATTAAGAACTGTTGACGATGATGATGGAACAAAATCGAGACACTCAGAAATGTATTATTTGCGGTGGGATTTTTAAAAAATAACTTCTTTAAGTTATTTTTTAGCGACTTAGCTTGAAAGCAAAACCGACAGACGGAGTTACATTTGAATTTATAATATTAGCATGGAGAAAACTGATTTCGAGTCATGCTAACAGAGTGTGTGTAACAGTAAAACGATGAGCCTGTAACTATAGTCTTTTGAAATAAAAAGCTTGTGAACATTTAAATTTTATGACGTCACGGCTTTGGAACCGTGAATTGGGACTCGTGCAGCCGTGTAACAGTATATACACCTGACTGATCAGTATTTTCACTGAAGCGTATGTTCAAATATGAAAATGAACGCTAAACATATTTCATTTAGGGAAGTGACACAGAATATTTTGAAAGTGGGGTAACATTATAATTTAATAAACAGTTGGAGCTCTTTAGCGGTCAATTGTTCTAATCAACTGAGTGACATCCATCAGTGAATTTATAACTACTAATAATAGTCTGAATTTTCAACCGCTTTGAAAATTAATGTTTAATCTTCACAAGTGGATTCAGTAATTTAGGTTAAAGTTCTATTTACCAAATTTCTTATAATATCATATGTATAATCCAAGAAATAAGCCCGAAATGATTAATAAGACGACGCTCTTAATTATTTATTTTATTATTTCTCCAGCTGTTTGCATTCATCTTTAACTCAAACTGTTTGTAAATATTAATTTCTGTAAAGTGCTCGTCGCGTATACAAAAACCTGAAAGATTTTTCTAAAGAACAAATAAAAATCAATCATTATTTTGACGAAAAAATCAATGTAGAACAATAATGGTTTGCAGGTACGTATATACGGTATAACGTGTGCAGAATTCCCATTGCGCATTCGTCGCGTATATTTTTATATAAAATATAATACCATTAAAAATACAGTGCACCAATAAATTAGTCATTTAAGACCTCTAATGAGATGCATGTCGAAATTGCATATGTTGATTAATGTACGCAAGACTATATTAGTGTACGCCTAAGCAAACGTATACATAGTGAGTCCTAAAATTCTAATTTGACTTAACTGCTTGACATAAATTCAATTAGTGTCAAGTCTATTCAACATGACGGATATTAAGAAAATTATGGAGAGAACAAGTTAGATTAACGTCTTATGTTAGGAATATCATCACGCACGTTACATAATGAATTTACCGAAAGGGTGGTTTTTGTTGGCTTCTGACATGTCGTAAGCGAATCTTAAATATGTTTCTTTATACTTTACACGTACGTAAAGTAAAACGCCATACAGATGACGTAATATATTTTGGTTACGTAAACAAAGTTTATGTAAAATAAAATGTTAGCAACTAAAGACCTTTTCACCGAACAAATTTAGAGAGATACCTATAAGATCATCATCTTCCTAGTCTTCCTAGTCGAATCCGAGACCTCGTGATCTGCAACGAGGCAATTCGATTTAACTAGTAATTACATTTAAAATAAATAAATAAGTATAATAGCCTTTATTTCCAGTAACCAACGTAACGTGTAAAGACACGTTCTTTTTTTTTTATTGATAATTAATTTAATGATATCTGATCAAGTAGCATTATCGGCAAACAGGTCAGGTTTTCTTTTGACATAGACCTCCTCTAATTCACTCCACTTGTTTCGGTCTAGCGCAGTTCTTCTCCATCCATTTGGCAGATCGTCTTCCCAACTTTTTACCGGTCTTCTTCTATGTCTCTTCCCATAACTGGGATATATACATAACTATATTTGAAGATATTATATTAAAAAAATATGACTTTGTGTTGATAAGTCGTCATCACAGTTGCGTCATCACCGAATATGTAAAAAAAATAATCGTTTCTACTTTATAAGTATTCCGTACTCTCTATATATAGGTATACTTATATACTCTATTTTCTCTTTATATCACATTTAAATGCCATGATCATATTATCCATATTTAAAGCCGTATAAAAAATAATTTACTGGTTTCTGTATATAAAGTATATAAACCACAAAGACTATGCCATAGGGTAACTAATAAAGAACATATCCGAATTACAACATCATCATTTTCATGACAGTATAAATAAAATTTGTCAGAGGTTATTTCATGTTAAGTGAACTAACAGAAACCAAAACTCATCATACTTAAGTTAGTCATGTCAGTCCCAAACTATCCTGAATAAACAAAGCATAAAAGGCAGAACCTAAACCAATACAAGTCTTTACAGTAAAGGAGTTGAGGCATACTTTGTTCAAATACGATTTTATTTTAAAATACTATTACTTTAGCATTTAATTTCTAACCAGAAGATAACTAGTAATATTCTGTTTTGCGTACAACTTACTAGGTGTCTGAAAAATAATCTCCGGCCTACACGAGCGCGCGCTTACCTGTGCGCAACGGTAGTAGTTATGTATCTATTCAGTAGTATGATTGCCGAGCACAACAGGCCGCTAATTAATAAGTTCCACAGTGTACTCTAAGTGTCAGGTCTCGGTCATAAGTCCCGGTGACATATCAAGGTGTTTGTCCTAAAAATTAACTTTGTCAGAGCTCGAGTACGACGTTAATCAAATACCTAACTCTTTAGACCTAGTGAGGCAACGACCGGCGAGAATTTATGTAGGAAAAAAAATCTGATATCAAATCTATTTTATGTGAATTTGGTTTAGTTTGATTCTTTTCTATAAATCTAATTTGTCTGAGCATTTTCCTTTTACAGTTTAGACACCTTGACTTACAGACAAAGAACTTCCTCCACGGTGTAAAATTTTAATAAATGCTAAAAGATTTTAAAATCGGTAGTTGTTGACTTTTATTATTATTTCTTGTATGACTTCTCTTAGGACTTATAGTGTCATCAATCATCATCATCAACAACCCAAAATGTCCCACTGCTGGGCTCGAGTCTCCTCTCAGGAGAAGGTTAAGGCCATACGCCCCCACGCTAGCCAAGTGCGGGTTGGGGATTGGCAAGACAACGTTGTGGCTACGTAATCTTACCGTTGGATGTTTTCAAGTTGCCCAAAGGCCTTCAACTAAGCTTCACGACTGTTATCCTATGATAACAACCGGGACCGACTGCGTGACGTGACCTCCGAATCCCGTGATGGTGACAGCTAGTGGCATGTTTCCATGAGCGTCTCCGTAGACGCTCATGGAAACATGCCACTAGCTGTCACCCATTCAGGTACTGACCGTGCTGTCAATGCTTACCCTCGATGATTGCTTCTAATCACCGAGTGCAACTGGGCTATGGGCGTCTCACTTATAATGTGAGAATATTATTTTAAAATGACTTGTTCACTAATTATAGAAACATGCTTTTTAGAAGCAATTACTGTCAAGGTATAAAACTACTCTACTTGTGGCATATTCATGGTAAAATGTCCTAGTTAAAGTTACAGTGGTAAATAACTCACCACAGTGAATATTTGAACCAGCCTTATAGTTATTTACATATAATGTGCGTGCACAACAGGTTACACCGTATTTATAATGATTATAAAGTTAATATAACTTAATATTATTCAAAAGACCGAAAAAGTAAAAATTTAAGATATTGTGGTATCTACACTATCTAAAGCTTTTAAAATTCCTCTACGTAAATGTCCCTGAATTCCCTGTAAATTCATATCACTTAAAAGGTTTTTTTTTTGTCATATTCCTGTGCCCGAGCTGAATTTTATTTAACTCATTTATTTCTATAAAGCTTACAAACGACGAAAACGAGCATTCATAACTTCGGTTACCAATTACGGACAGTAAATCATTTTTATTGTTACTAAAATGGAAAGATGTGTTTTCTTAATAATAAAATCAACCGTTCGTTACTTTGATAACGAGATTTTATGTTTTGTTCCAAAGATCGAAAAATTAAAGATCTCTCAAAGTAAACCCTCCCCCTATCCCCATTCTCTGCCCCGAAGGCTGGCAATGCACTTGTGATGCCTCTAGAGTTGCAGATGTTCATGGGCGGCGATGATCGCTTAACATCAGGCGATACATCTGATCGTTTGCCCGCGATTTCATAAAAAAACGATTATTTAGCGCTTGACGCAATGCCTGAACCCGCCAAATCTTGCCCACAGTGAAAAATATCTCAAAAAAGTTAGTTGTGAGTATTTGGAGGGCTAGTGCCAGTGTCGTTCACTACAGCTTTCTAAAATCTGGTCAAACGATTATGCCAGATATCTATTGTCAGCAACTGCAAAACATGATGGAAGAACTAGCTGCTAAACAACCAAGGCTAGTCTATCGTTCTAGGCCACTGCTCCTTCAGGACAACGTTAGGCCACACACTACACAACAGACGGCTACTAAACTAGAGGAGCTGCAATTTGAATGTCTGCAACATTCACCGTACCTCCTCCCCGGGCCTTTTACCAACAAATTACTATGTTTCTCTAAATTTGGTCGGCTTCTCACTAGGAACAAAAAAAATTTTTTTTTTTTTTTATATTTAAGCTACCAAAATGACTCTGCCCTGCCTGATGGAAAGCATGAGCAGAATCCAAGAGTGGTGGTCACCATCCTCAATGCGAAAAAGAACAATGCAGCATGGTGACCCACACTATGGCGGCCTGGGGGGAAAGGGGATGGTGAGGGGGATAGGGGGCGTTGGATTGGGGTATGGGCCTCCGGTATCCTCACTCACTCGATGAAACACAGCGTAAGCGCTGTTTCACACCGGTTTTCTGTGAGACCGTGGTATCACTCCGGTCGAGCAGGCCCATTCATGCCGAAGCGTGGCTCTCCCACGGTAAAATTTCCGATGTGACAGTCCAAATCGCCTTCAGAGAGTCAAGTGATTCTCGCCCCCACAGTTTTTTAGTAAAATGATCAATAAACTTCCTTTGAGAAGGCAAAAGTACATAGATAACAATGGTACATACTTTTATTAATTAAATATAACTATTTTACAAAAAAAGAATATTCCTCACATACAATACGCCAATTTTATATGTAAGCACCCAATATATTCTTTATCCCTTATTTGATATTGTCTGTGACATGAACGTAAACAGGATGTCTATTGAGGCTTTGAATAGGATGGACAATGTCAGACAAGTGTAAAAACGGCAACACAATGAAAAATGACCGTCGTCACTGCTATCGACACGTGTATGCCATAAATGACTCCGTTGAAATTTGACCTCCGATTTCGTTTAATTGTCCATGGAAAATTTTGCAAGTAATTACTATATTAACTAACATTTTTTTTATTATAAAACCTTTTAGAAAATATGAAAACGTAGAAAAAAAATTTGAATTATATACAATTATGAGAAATGATTTCAAAAAGTTACATTGACGTATGCTATTTAAAAGAAAATTGCAAAGAAAATACATCATATTTTCATACATTATATACATAATTTAGATGTATATAGGTTTCTGACGAAATCGCATTTGAATTCAATATTAAATAAACATTTTCTAATGAGTTTGCCCAATAATTTGGTAATACGTACATACCTGGGCACTTTGTGAAAGAAGTTCGGTGTGTATTAAAATAGAAGAAAAAGGTATTGCCATAGGGATAACATCGCTCTGATTGAACCAGTCATTACTGCCGAAGCCTGGCTCTATCACAATTATAAAATTGTGTATAAAGAGCTGTCTAATCGAATTTGAAAAAAAAACAAATCGATAAAAAAATTGTCTCCGCGTGTATGTATTTAATATAGTTATATTTGTGAAGTTGTGAGATGAATGACGCTTCTGAATAGATGTAGGAACACAGGTATACATATTATCAAAGTTAAGATTATTTTCCGAAGATAAATATTTTAGATGATTTTAATTGATATTATATTTAACTAGCTGACCCGGCGAACTTCGTATCGCCATATTTATTTCTGTGAATATTTTCTAAATTACCGAAAGGTGGTAGGAAGGTAAAGATTTAGGATTAAATGTTTTTTTTATTCTAAACCTTAAAAAAGTAACCCAAAAACCACAAAATAAAAAAAATGGGGTGAACCATCCTTAACACTTACGGTTTAAAAATTAGTTATAAACCTATTCTCATACCTACTGAATATACATATAAAATTTCATCAAAATCGGTCAAGCCATTTCGGCGGAATAAAACTGTGACACAAGAATTTTATATATTAAATATTGAAGTCACGATATCGAAAGTTTTGTAACTATTCCTGCACTACTCTCTAAAATTTTTGAAAATAAGGATGGAAAAATATCAAACACAAATTTCAGTTATGAAAATACGAAACTTGGTGAAACGATACTAAATTGGTGACTAGCAAGGTTATATAACCTTGCTAGTCACCAATTTAACTAAAACATGATAAAATTGATAATCATTACTAAAAATAGACGATCACAACAATACAAATCTTATTGGAGAGTATAATATTTCGAATTGGAATAGTGGGTGGGCGTTTTGTATTTTTGATAATTAAAATATAAAGACATATACACTAATTAAAAAATTAGTTCCATAACGATTCAATACTCTACTTCATTCAATTACTACGCTTTCACTGTTTAGACACTCCACTTGTTGGCAGATGTACAAAACAAGACATTAAGAACTTCTTTCATCTAGACAAACTTTTTTCTTCTAGGGATACTTGATTATATATCAGCAACAAACAAAAAAAGAATAAATTAAGTAATTTATTGTTTCTTTTTTTCCGAAACTTTAACTATTCGCTAGATAAACTAAAATTGCTTATGAGATTAAAACTACAAACGAGATCCAAAACATAAATTGAACTGTTGTATTATAATAGGACATAATGACGTTTTCCATGGAATAAATTTT
This sequence comes from Hyphantria cunea, assembly GCA_003709505.1. Lineage (NCBI taxonomy): Eukaryota > Metazoa > Arthropoda > Insecta > Lepidoptera > Erebidae > Hyphantria > Hyphantria cunea. The sequence continues at coordinate 3,369,478 of PKRV01000173.1, read as the reverse complement.
ATCGAAAAACTTTACCACTACAATCGTTATTGCTTTCTTTGCCATAACAAAGGCGAGCACACGTACAAATGTGGAACGCATTTCTTACTACATTTAGCTAGAACCTACTAAGAAAAGCTTTGAAAATGACATTTGATAAACCAAGTGTTAAAGTAGAACATGCCTAAATATAAAGGTAAAGTATTAAGCATGTAATCTTTTTGCGATAGCTTGTATTACCTGCGAGACCTATTAACCTACCATTTAATTATGCAAATAATACATTTTAGGCCCATTCGTGTATTTTATTCTAAGAAGGGTAGACAGAGACGTGTCAAACGACCACATATGACTTATCTTCACAGAACAACGGTATATGGCAGTTCCTTCGTTATTTTCATCGAGTAAGTTAGATTACCGGCTAAAAAACTCTTCAGCAATATTCGTATCCCTTAAATTTCAGGTGTCTATGGTCAACAATAGTCACTGATCCCTGCCCCATCTACTTGTTTGTCGCGCTGTACGTTGTCATCATTTCACCAAAAACGTTCACTGCTGGGCATTTGCCTTCCCCAAAGGTCTCTTGGTCCTCTCCTGCACGCATCCAACATTTTCCCGCAATTGTTTCATAAGACACGTTAAATTACACCGTAACATGGCTCATCATACAAATTTTGTTAAAGATGAGAACTAAAATGTGTACTGCAAAGCGTTATTTTTATTCCCATGCAAATGGTATGAAAATTATATCGAATATACTTTTCACTTTTTGGTCCTTGCGTGTGTGTAACATTTATAAATGATATAAAATTGTATGGCTACATAATTAAATCAAGCTAAAGATTTAGTTTATACAAATGACCATTGCCCAACCCTAACCACTTAGCGAAAATAAATTGCCTCGCCTTGTTCACCTGACCGTATGATTGAAAGTACTATAGAGGCCATTTCATTAACGCTTTCAACTATTCAGCGCACCCACGCATTCAATCAGTTGTAATTACAATCGTTAAAAATTTCAATTTTAATGCCATCAATGTTACCTTTTAAGCTATCCTTTTTAGAAGTAACATATATGAGTAAATAAATTTTCTAGACTAAGACATAAAAGGTACGACCAATGAGTGACAAAAGCTTAAACACATTTTACACCCAATTTCACTTGTTCGAGACTGTCACGGTCAATTCGTTTCGACATACATATAGCAATCTTTAAAATGAGTGATCAAAATACAACGCTAGTGGTGGTAGTCACAAAGTATTGCCCCATGATGGAACAAAGGAAACTTTCTCCTTTTAGAAGTCTTATTTACGGTACAAGTGACATCAACAAAGCAAATTAAATGCAGTGTAATTAGAAATCCACCACTATGACAACTAAGGTGGCTGATGACGACGTGCCCGATTTCACTTGGGCAGAACTGGCACTGGCGGTGCAACAGCTCAAAGCCAAGAACACCGCCCCAGGACCCGATGGCATTCCAGGCCGAGCGTAGGTCCTGGCTCTTAATGATGAGGCGCCGGTTCAAGAGCTCCAGCTAGAGTTCTTCAGCGCAAGGCAATAAAGGCCATTTTCCGAAATTACGTAAGACGGCGAAACTGGTTCTGATCCGAAAGGAGGGGCGCCCGGCAGATTCACCATCCGCCTACCGGCCTATAGTGTTGCTTGACGAGATATACAAGGAGGCACTAGTGTGTCACCGAGTACCTCCCTACCTCCGCCGCATAGTCGGGTCATATCTGTCGGATAGAGCCGTCATCTACCCAAGTAGAACTGGTCTCGGTTGACGTGAAATGTCGTGCGGTGTCCCGCAGGGTTCAACATTAGGGTCGCTCCTGTGGAACTTTGGTTAGGATTGGGAGCTTCGCGGTGCATTCTTAGACAGTGTAGCCGTCACGTGTTATGCAGATGACATGCTTGTGACGGCGTGTGGCAGATCGCACCGTAAGGCAACCCTGAGGGCCACAGCCGGGGTTGCCCAAGTTGTCGAACGAATTATTATTAAAATTATTATGTGTTTGGTCGTTGCGTCCCAAAACTCAAATACTCTAATTATGTATCTCACGTAAATATTCGATGCTGATTACATTTCATAGTTTTCATAAATAATGATGAACAAAATTTTTAAAACTTTCATATTTTTGTATCTCTCCAAAATATTTCGAATAATAAAACAACTTGAGGAGTCTTAATGTTTTTGGTGTTTGTCATTTAAGTACATGTTTTGTGATCAAAACTTGCTAGGATAAATTTAGGTATGCCACATTCTCGTTTGATGATACGAATATTGGACTTACGGGAATATGATCTAAATTAAAGGTTTTATATACATTTTTTGTTGCTATAGCATTAACAGGAGGACAACGTCGAATAAACTGGATATGGGTAATAAAATCCAACTAGGTCCTTTTCATAAAATTGTCAATAAAACTAGATGGTATAAATAGCTGGAGCTAAGTTAAATCTAATAAATGTCTCATAGATCTGAAATGTGTGTTGTTCTACCAACCCACTAGTGTTAATATTTGTTTTACTGAACAGTACGACTAAGTAAATTATACATAGACTACAAGCCCGTGCCGAAAATTGATGGATCATTTGAACCACCAGGAGACCTTGTTTAATGTCCAGTAACATTTAAAAAAAAAGATACTGGGCATTAAACAAAAACATTCTTTGTACACTCTCCCTTGTCACATGCTTGTTCGACTTTACGGATAATGGATTAGAAGAGGTTTTCAATTGTATGAAACCGATGTCGTACAAAATCAAATGACCAAATTGACTGAGAAAATTGCAGGGGAATAATAAAAAACAACTTAGTGGCGTACTATTTTTGTACTGCATCGATTACATACAATTTTAATACCTCTTCTAATCCATTTTTCCGCAACTTCGTACAAAAAACTTGTGACAAAGGAGAAAATTCGAGTATTGCTACTACCTTCCCTTTACCTGTACTCAGTTGAACAGCTTACAAGTGACGGCATAGTGCTGAAGGTTATTGTTTTTTGCCCCTGTATCTTTCTAAAAAGGCCTCCTGGTGGTACACACTTTAATGCACTAGCTTCTCTTTACAGTTTTACGTGTGCTTATGATCATTGTACTTGCATTACTAACAGCATATTTAACCTGACACAATAAGTACCACGTAACTGAATTTTGCCGATGTAAAAAAGGGTTAACACCGACTAAAAGCTCTTGAAGCCTGTAATAAATAGTAATGAAGATTTTCAAATTAAAATAGTTATTAGGTACATAATGTGCTTGAAATATAAAGATCAATATATTTGAATTACATTAGTCTTTTGCATTGCAATATGAAGGAAAAAGTAAGAATGCAAACTGAATCTGTTTTCACCCGTATTACTTTTGCAAGGTAACATAAAAGTCCGTTTTATTTGATCAACTTGCTCGGTTATTTCCTTTTATAAAAATTATTCAGGCAAAAGTTTGCGAGCAAGTTTTGGAAATAACCTAATTTTCACGCCCTTTAAGGTATACTTAAAAATAATCGCCTCATATACATTATATAGCTTTCTTTCAAAACATGTCCTGTTAGAAATGATGTCTGCGAAATCGCAGACATCTAGACATCAGAAATTTATCTAGATTAAATAATCTAGTATAAAAATATTCGTCGGAGTAAGAGTAAATTCTTAATATTTAATAGAAGGGCTGAAAGTTGTGTGAACTTCAATTAAAATAAAGAACATAGTGCTAAAAAACTAATCCAATATTACTTTTTAATCTTAATCTTTATATAAGGGCCTATCCCTAATATAATAATTAATTAGGTAAAAATTATATGATTAATTACACTGATGAACTTAAAACATAATGGTGCATGTAAAATAGGTCCTAGTAATTCTAAGTTTAAAGTACATGTTGACTAAGGAATGACAGTGAATATTAGGACAGGAAGCAGTAATCCAATTAAAAGCGCTTTTAAGAACAAGGACATGCCATTTTAAATTTGAATAATCACTTAAATTTATTTGTGTCCATCAAGGATTGTCATTACAATTTGAATTAAATGTTGTTTTTATGTAAGACCAGCACTGATTTACTTTCGAATTTAAAATATTAGTATGGATTATTATTTTAATCCTCTAAAATATTATACAAAGAGCGTAACGTGGTAACCGGTCATTATACCGGTACCGGTTAGCAATCGAAATGTACCTGGTAATAATGTATACCTGGTAGTCTACTGAAGCTTTGAATTTCGATAACAAACATTTTCTTTTCTTTTCATTTTCACAAACATGGGAATTTCAAAAACTACGTTTATGTAAAACGATAATAGATTTTGAAAATTAAATATCCCTTGTGACACCTAATCTAGCACCCTCATCCAGAAGATTAGTGTAGGGTTATATAAAATAAATTAACAAATTTGTATTAAATCTAGTCAAACTTTTCGTCAACCTCAAACATTTGCGATTATTATATTGAGTTAAAATTTTGCTATTTTGTTATTATTAATAGGATTAATGAGGTAGTAAACATATACACCATGATTAATAAGAAATGTAAGATCATACTATCCGACTGTTTAGGTATATTTAATTATGCAGACAGAAAATTTGGCACCAAGGCACCGAGTGAGTGAGGATACAGGAAGCCCATACCCAACCCCTTCCCCATCGCTCCCCCCTTCCCCCAAAGGCCGGCAACGCACTTGTGACGCCTCTGGTGTTACAGGTGTCCATGGGCGGTGGTAATCCCTTACCATAAGGCGATACGTTTGCTCGTTTGCCCCCTATTTCATAAAAAAAACTAACAAACAACAGACTAATTCAGAGTATAATGAGCATAAGACGAGCAAAAATGCCATCGTATTGATTGGTGCAAATTTATGATAGAAAAGTTAGAAGGAAGAACTTCCCAAAATATATCCTACATTTTTACAATTGACGACACGAAGCAGCATTACAGATAAGCAGTGTTTGAAGAGGACGATTTGCTTATAAAAGTTGTTTTCGGTCGGAGCGTTAATTAAAAAAATAATAGTAGTTTTTTTCGATGCAGTGGACCAGTAAATCCGCTAGAAGACCATAGAACAGTTACTAGCAAATGGTATAGCGAAGCTTGTCTGCCTCAAGCTTTCGGGAGTAAGATAGCGAGCGCCTCAGGAGTCGCGTCAGTAGTATTCTTTTTCAGCTAGATAACGCACCCGCTTACACAGCTGCTAGAACTATGGACCATTTGACATCTTCGGAGCCACAAATGCTACCCCATCCTCTGTACTATCACAGTGTGTACAGATTAAGCGCCATGCGATCGTTTTTTATTTATATACATATTATGCTTTGTGGGCGAGGCAGTGCAGACGACGCCGTCAAAGAATTTCGGAGGTTATTTTTCGATAACCTGCAAGACACGTTTTTTAAAGCTTTTGAAAACTGGTTCACCCGCATGCATAAACGTATTGGAATTGGAGGAGAATATTTTCAAAAGCTGTAAATGAACTTTTTTCAGTTATAACTATTTTTTATATCTTTAGTTTGTATGAGTAGGCGCTCATAACCCCGTTGCACTCGGTGATTAGAAACAATCACCGAGGCTAAGCAACGATGGCGCGGTCAGTACCTGGATGGGTGACCGCTAGTGGCATGTTACCATGAGCGTCTCCGTGATTCGGAGGTCACGTTAAGCAGTCGGTCCCGGTTGTTATCATACGATAACAGTCGTGAAGCTTGGTTGGAGGCCTTCGGGCGGCTTAAAAACATCCAACGGCAAGATTTACGTAGCTACAACGTATTCTTGCCAGTCCCCAACCCGCACTTGGCCAGCGTGGGGATGTATGGCCTTAACCCTCTCCTGAGAGGAGACCCGAGCCCAGCAGTAGGACATTATGGGTTGTTGTTGTTGTTTATATCATTTACTATTTTTGGATCAGCCGACGTATATAAGATTTAACAACGCATTTGTATACAGTAAAATTGTAAGTTTCAACAGTAATTAACAATGATAACAGAAAACATAGCTGATGTAATTATATTTAATATCCAAAACTAAATTAATAACTTTTTGTCTCTTTTTAATAATGAGTAGTTACCTCCCAAAACCTTAGCGATGATTTACCCAGTGCCTTGGAAGATAACCTTACTTATTTAGTAGCAACTAAACGTGCATAGCTCGCACACAGATTTTTCATGATAAGTTTCCCATAACAAACAATGTCCCAACGAAAATTTTTGTTCTAAAAGCTTCCAAGTTTGATCTTAGTAAGTAACAATGACTTTCTCCTATGGAGGAATAATCGCACCTCACTATTCATTGAAAACATTTCATATCAAACATTATGTAGAGGCAATTATATTAATATTTTAAATAGGTGTAGAGAAACCCAAGTGGATATAAATTCTAATTATACACCTCTTTATGTACACAGAAACAAACATTTAAAATATAATGAAATCTAGCAACTGTGTTAAACAGTTTACATATATCACCTCTCACTTATTCTTGTATATAGTTATACTATATTTTGTTTGCAGTTGTATATATGTAGTTTATTAATTATAATATCAGCAATTTCAATTACCTTTATTTATTAATTACGGTTTTTTTACTGGGGATGCCTAAAAGAAAAGTTTTATGCTAAACCAATAACAACAATAGAGGAGCTCCGACAAGGAATCATGGAGGCTGCAGAAAACATAACCACAAGAGGATATGCGCGTCTGATTAAAAGATCGTTTTAAGGCGTTGTCACGCATGTATTAATACTGGTGGTAAACAATTTGAACATTTGATTTAATAAATACATTTAATATCAACTCCCTGTTTTATTTAAATAACTACATATTCACTCTTGCCAACTAATGGCGTAACTATCTGTCTCCCTCACGCTTTGGAAACGTATTGATGACGCTTTTCTAACTGAATATGTATTATGTAACCCGAAACGTGTTTGAAGACACATAATAACTTAATACAGTTTTCAAGGATTAATTACAAAATAATTCTGTTTGGTCCTTGTTCACAATGAATAGGCATAATTTTTTTACGCTAAATGAGAATAAAGTATTTTACCATTTTAGAATCTTGATTAGTTGCACCAACTTTTAGAAGAACTTGCGAATGTAGTGTTGATAATTTTTTTTTACACCATGCCGTATGAAATTTGGTTAAAATTGTTTTTTTTTTTTATAATTGACAGAAATAAATGAAATTAATTTTATTTTTGTATTAAAACTACAGATAATTTGGCTTAATTTGGCATTATGATTAACAGCTATGCTATTCATGTCCCTAATACGAAAGAAATTACAGTATTATTGTTGGCAGTTTAGTCATAGTACCTAAACATAGTGTAAGGGGTTTCGTAATTCTAAGTTTTTTAAACAGTTATTATAACTTTAAAAATGGAAGAGATCGCTTTTTTAAAGTGTACTACATTCCAGTAGTGTACCAACATACAAGTCATTAAAATATTTGTACTAAAATTGTGCTCATAAAGCCTTATTGAAAATTGAGTTTAAAATTGTTGAACAAACGCTAATAACATAAAAAACGTTTATCGGGCATATAAATTATCACATCGAAGCATTATTTTCTCGAATTTAAATACCATGAGCATGAAGATTTATTATAAAATTGAACCATTTAATGAAAGTGGGTTTGGCTCAACTTAATGGTTTTGATATTCTCGAGCAGGGCCTCTTTGAATATTGTATTTACGATACTTTTACCATTACTATTTTCCTTTAGTAAAATTATACGATAATAATATAAAATATTTTATTTAAGATTATAACCCTACCTCCGTTGTGTATAATAAAAAAACTTGGCTCGTTACAACATTTTGATATACAGAAGACAATTATTTTGGGGTCGTGGGTAGTTCGTCTAAAGCAAAATTTATTGGGGTCGCACACGGGAAGAACGTGCCTACTGTGGCAGCCGGCGCTTCCAGCTGCTCAGCTTCTTAGGGATCCTTCACGGTGCAGTGACGACACCCGATGCTCGTCGCCGTCCGCTACCACTCGAAATCGAAACGGTAACTCGTACCATGAACCCTGAAGCGGAAAAGGAAGGCGACCTCAGTGGGTACCACACGCAAGTCAAAGCGCGCAACGAACACCCGTTCAGGCATTCACTGCACGTTTACAGATTTTGTTCAATAACAAATAAAAAGAACAATCATAAAACATGAAGAGCATGAAACAAACATCAAAACAATCACGGAATCCCATATGTGATTGCGGGTGTGATATAATATACTTTTAACTTATAGCGACTAAGTACGTATATAGGCCTGGAACGGAAGAAGACGAGATTAAAATACCAAAATTACTTACCGAATATACCAATTAAAAAAAAATTTTTCAATAGAACGACTTTAAAATTTTCAATAGAACGACGGCAGCTGGTTAGTAGTTCGTAGTGAAACTCGTAGCACGAATGAAAAGAATTGAAGATAACGACAGTTTTATTATACGTACGTAGTGTTGTAACCGTGTGTGCAAATTGACACATGCCTCGCATCGTACGTTTAAATGAAGTAATCGACTATTTATATGTTATTTTCCAATGATTTCTAGCACTTTACACGATCACATATCTACATTCAAGGTTTCAACTGTGACTTTATTTTATAAAATTACTCACTCTGATAATTATTGGATCATTGGATATGCTTAGGTTCATATTTCAGGTACTTTAACTATAAAATATAAAACGATATTAAAGTAATATTTTATTGCCTTTTTTAATCCCCTGCTGGGGTAGGAAGTCTGAGCACCATTGAAGCACTTAAAAATCAAATGCAATTTTAGTATATACTATTAAATCTGTGTTTTAGTAGATGAAACTGTCTGCAAACTTATGTAAATTGTGTGGATCTCGTTATTTGACGAGCCTTTCTTTTGAAGTAAAAATACATACACCTGCAACTAGTTTAGCGCTAAAGTATTCAGACAAACTAAAAACGCTCAATATTATTAATGACTTTCTTGAGAAGGTTGAGAGATAATCTCTCAACTGTCATCTTGAATGATCGTATAAGGTTTTTTTTTTTGTTTATGGTTTATGGAAAGCATGAGCAGAATCCAAGAGTGGTGGTCACCATCCTCAATGCGAAAAAGAACAATGCAGCATGGTGACCCACACTATGGCGGCCTGGGGAGAAGGGGGATGGTGAGGGGGATAGGGGGCGTTGGATTGGGGTATGGGCCTCCGGTATCCTCACTCACTCGATGAAACACAGCGTAAGCGCTGTTTCACACCGGTTTTCTGTGAGGCCGTGGTATCACTCCGGTCGAGCCGGCCCATTCATGCCGAAGCGTGGCTCTCCCACGGTGTTATTTGAAAAATCATGTATTTTAGTACAATGCCAGTGTACTGGTTTAAAACTAAAGCTCATCGATTAACATCCTTAACTAAGCTGTAAATTGATGAGCTTTAATGAGACTTTCATTTTTTTACAGATACTTTGAATTTATTAGAGCGGTCACAACATCGGATATTTTAAGGTCAGTGATCACAGAGATGCCTCGTTCTAATTTTATGTGAACAATTGAATATGGGAGGATTGAACTTGAACAATGTTTACCGAAAAAACGGCTACTAACTACCACTTCGATAAAGAATATAAAAAAAAATCTAAAAATGAAACCTAGCTAGTTCGATTTATCACACCGAAACTACCTGGATACTAAATTTCGTAAAAATAGTTGGAGTCGCTATATAGCGGCTTTTATTTGAAAAATCACTTAATGCTGTATAATGGCAGTGTACTGGTATAAAACTAACTATATATATTTATATATATATATATATATATATATATTTATATATATATATATATATATATATATATATATATATATATAT